>VXAC01004207.1:1200600-1210710 GCA_013399225.1 Rhipidura dahli
TTTTTTTCCATCTTCCTGTCCTAGTAAAAAACAGTTCCTCCATTTAAAGGTGTACAAAATGTTCATCAGCTTCCTGGGCTAAAACAAACTCCACACAATTCCCTCTCCTAAAGGCTCCTCACTTCACTTTTCATGGAAAATATGATAATAAGTTTTCATGGAGCTATAAACATGGATATTAAACTGTCCTCTCAGAGCCACTCCTGCATGTGCAGGGAAATCTCTTCAAATTATCAAATGAACATCACTAATGAGCAAATAAATCAAGGTTTTGAAGATTTTAAAATTTTAAGATGTACCTTGATACATCTTACAATACAGACCTTGAGCAGTGCTTAATAACCTTTTCCTTTACTTTTTCTGATCCACCATACACAACATTTCTTAGAAGAAAATGTGGTAACAGTCCATTAAAACACCACTGAATTTTTAAATTAATTTGTTTTAAATGTTTAAATGCAAAATATTAAACAGGGAATGATGTGAAAGGCCAGTGTGGTACTTGTACTTTCACTGGATAGGGCATGAGTGAAATGGGGAAAGCACATAAACAGGGAAAACAGGAATTCTCTCTGAAATCTGAGGGCCTGATCACAATTTTAGACTGGACACTTAATACACATTATTGGGTCCTGATGTCAAGTCTGAGACTATAACCTAAACCACTACAAAAATCAACTATTAGGTCTGTGCTCACCAAAACCGAAATGATATGAGCAAAGCATCAGAAATGTAAGAAATGAGTCTAAATTTTGGAAAACCTCAACTAAAACACAGCCTCAGAAAAAGTAGCCTTGAGAGTCCCTCCATCTTTCAGGGCCATCATTGTACAAATAAAGAATGTCAGTAGCACAAAGGTTTTAAAAGTTCTCAGAAGCTGCCAAAATAGACAAACCAAAATACAGTCTTCAAAAGTGACTCCAACATTATACAGCAAAAATCAAAACATTTGCAGTGATTTAATTAAAGAATGTACATGTGTTTGTCAGCTCACTGAAATGGAATAAGCCTACAGAATAAAAGACTATTTCAGACAAATATAGAAAACACATTGAAAAGCCATGATGATTCTGAAGCCCAATGCAAGCTTACAGTAAGTAACATCAAAAATTAAATCACTAGATCAAAGTCAACTGCTCCATCTTAGAGATGAAAACTTCCTACTTAACCTCATAATTGGGATGACAAACTCCTGCACAGTGGGTTATGTGCTAAGTAAGGTGATAAAAGAGGGGATAATGACAAGGAAAATAGAAGCACCAAGAGTTAAAGATCCAAGATAAAAAGCTTTATAAAATGCAGTCTTCAACCTGAGGGTGCAATGAGACCTCCAGTCCCATCAGTCTTGCTGAAGAGACTCCTAGGCTGCAATGACTCCCAAAACACAGTTCAAACGGGTTAAGCCTCTTTATTGAATAAGCTGTAGAATCTATAAAGCTATCAAGTATTTGGGAAATTAAATTTCGCCTACAGTTCATAACAGCCATTTTATATGGGTGTTTTTAAAATATAGTCCCAAAATTTAAAAATACTTTCAAAGCTATTATCATATTTTTCATATTTTGACAGCTTTTAAAAGCAGCTGCTGCCCTGTCGACTGCATGTGATTAAATTAGGCCAATTCCATTTTAATTAGCTAAAAAAATTATTCCAGAGCTAAACCAAAAATGTAATTGCATATCAGTCATCATTCTCAGAAAAAAAATGATGGCAACCATGCACATTTGTTCAGTCTTCTCAGTTAATAGATACACTGAAGTATTTATTGCATTTGTACCTTCTTATTAACCTAACCTCAAGCACTGTTAAATTGTGTAAGCCCACTCTTAGGATCATCCTCTACACATGGAGAGCAGCAACCTGATGCTCAAGGTCGTCTTTGCAGTCCGAGGAGTTAAAATATTAGCTGAATTCAAAAGAGGCTACTTCAGCTGCTAGAAATGCACTTACACAAGAATTATTTACATGTAAATATCAACCCAGCCTTTCACTGCAAAAAACCTGCAGGCCTTGGCAGGGTCATATTCTGAGTGCAAATCCAACTCCTATGATTATTATGCTTCACCTTCCCATTTTTTAGGGATTCCTAATGCAGAGAGACCCAAAGACCAAGCCTAAGAAAGTAAGGTGAATTCTAATCTCTGAAAGCAAGGAAAAAACCCCAAAAATAACATTCCTTCACAAGAGGATCATGCCACATGAGAGAGAGACAACAAAAAAACACCTCTCCTTAAGGAGATCCCAAAAGCTTCATGTCAGCACCCAAAGTACAAAGCAAAGCAGGATTGGCACAAGATCCTGGAAAAGCCCCCCAATAAAAATGCCAGTCTGAATTGAATGATGCCAAAATGAAATGACAGAGTTTCTGCTTGTGTAGACAGTGACAGCACCACCAGCATCAAAGCAGGCACCTCAAAGTACTGCAGCCAAAGGTTTCTGAGGTATGTGCATGTAATCTTCAAAATATAACTCCTCTATGAAAGGGTTTGCTGTGGTTTTCTCTGTACCACAATTCAGCCTTCAGCTGCTCTTTTAGAAGAAAAACACGTGCACACGCACACACAAACAGTTCCCTTAAAATAAATTTTTATGCTCCTTTGGGAACAATGGCAAGATCAACCTCACTGAGCATAACAAACAGGGAAGTTCCTAAAGGCTGCAGTTAGCTTACAAAATTCCAATCACAATTTCAAACAAAGAATATATTAACGAGCCCCAAATTCTCTCCCTTAAGACCTGAGGTCATTCAGCAAAACTGTCTAAGAGGCAATACTTTCTCCCTCTGGTGTCAGCTTATTTGGAAACTAACAGAAACTGCATTAAATGTCCCTTTTTTCCAAAAAAGAAAGGAAGATTCTAAGTACTGAATAAAGCAGCAAAAGTAGAAAGCATTGAAGCAAACACTTCATCTTCTATTAGCTGAACAAAACATTCTGAAATTTGGCCACCTCGAGCATGGATATGGCACCAGATTTTGCCTTAAAAACACCAAGCAAACAAAACCCACAATAAACCCAAGAAAAAAAAACCCAAAACAAATGATGTTTTTACATGCCTTTGAAATTAAGGGAGAGTCCCTGAAAAGCATCTTTGATAAGAAGAATACTGCTGCAGCAACCCTGACAAAGCACAATGCTACATACACCAGCTTGCTTCGGGTAGAGGAAATTTAGATGCTACAGTATCAGAAAAGAGAAACTTTTAAACAGTAAAAAAAAAAAAAAGAAATCTTTAAACAGTGTTTCAGCTATACTAATTCCTGATGCTCATTTTTATGCTTGGTGGCAGACATTACAGAAAGATTTTCACTGAAGCGAGCAAATACTCAACACCTCATAGGAACGCTGTATGTACTAAATGGAATGCAAAGCTTTTTACAGTAAAACACATTTTTAACTTTACCTGTACAGTAGCACTTGTATTTTCTAAATTCCATCCATGGAAACCTGTAGCTTTTATCTCATTTCTCTACTGATACAAGTAGCAACAGCTATGGATTTTTCCACTACTCTCAAAGAACTAATTTTATTCTGTGCAAGGTACAGTGTTGATGTAGACCAAGATGAGGGGGAAAATTTTAAAAAAAGGAAAATACAAGCAGAATCTATGGTCTCATCTAAGAAAAGGTAAATGTCATCATATATTTTATATCTTTGAGCCAATGCACATATGTTACCCACTAAAACTGATACTTGCACAGCATTTCTTGGTCACACAAGGAAAAAGGCCAATAAAGGCAGTGTGAATGCACAGAAGGAATTCAGATAGGAATAATGCTATGATTCTCTTTTCAGTGCTTATGAGAGGCTCAATTTCTACATCAAGGGACTGAAACTTTGGAGAATATCTTTCTCATGCCACAACCCATATTTGTTTTTCTGTTTTTGTTCATCCAGTCACTTCAAAATACTTGGAGACTGTAAGGGAAAGTGTCCTTTTAGAACAGACCTCTGGAGAAACTGCATAAGTACCTTGCTGTTTGCGTGGATCATAAATCTGGAGCCCAAACAAAGGTGGCCTCTCACTTCTCAACAATGTCACATTCCTTGTTACCAGATCCAACTGGAAAATAGACCCATTCATGTAATCTGTCCAGTATATATAATTTCCATGATGTGACAGTCCAAAAGGATGATTCAAATCTTTTCCATTGTAGACTACCTGCAATTAATTAGTGGTAGGTGAGCATCAGTTAGATTAAAAGAATTATTAATTTTCCAGAGAAGGTAAAACAGGAAACAGGAAAAGTGAGAAAATTACTGTCCCAAACATAACAACCTATTGCAATAAAACTAAACAAAGACAGCAAAGCCCTTCTGTGAGTTATTATCAATATCTAACTTCCAAAAACTTCATATAAATTCACTTTATGTGGCCTCCATCAGATAACATAGGAACAGGCTGCCCAGGGAAGTGGTGGAGGATTTGAAAGATGTAGATGTGGGCTTTAGGGTCATGGTTAGTGATGAACTTGGCAGTGCTGGGTTAAGTGTTGGACCTGAACATTTTCAGGCCTTTCCTGATATAAACAATTCTATCAGCTGCAGTTTGGAGTGATTGGTCTCCTTCTTCTGGCTGGGATCCTTGCTTGAACCAAGAGCCCTTTTCTACCTTGCCTCTAGAGAGAAGGAAGCAGCTCCTCAGACGCTCTGCCTTGTCTATTTATAGTCAAACCCAAGAGAACATGGAGAGAAAGGCAACTGAAATACTACTTTGAGGTGATTGACAAACTTCATCCTCTTTTGCCCTTGAAATTTTCTCTTTGGACTTGGAATTCTTATAGTCAAAACCCCTTATCTCAGTGAACTGCTTTTGATCCAAATTAATCAATCAGTCAATAATCTGACAGCTATTGGTGGAATTAAGGACCTCCCCACCCCCAGAATCTTCACTGTACTGACACAGAATTAAAGATGTGATTGATCCAGTTAAATTTTGACCAAAATATCCTATATTTAAATAAAAATGATTAAAGATCAAGAGCAAGTATGTTTTAGTTATTTTTGGCTACATGAATTTTATTCAAATAATTATGTATTTTTTCAATATCCCAGAATTTAAAAAAAAAAAAAAAAAAGAAAAAAAAAGATAAAAATTCTGTGACACACTTCAAAATACAACCTGTAAAGACAGGTGCTTCTTATTATTCACCAGTCACTAATTTTATGAAGCAGTTGGTAAAACTTGCTCAAATTATCAGACTCCAGTCTAAACTTTAACCATTTTCAAGTATCTTATTCTGTGCTTGTTGTTTCTACAACCCACACAGAATGTCTGCCCAGACATTCTATATCTGGCTAGTACAGGCATTAGTAACAACTAAAGCAACCTCTCTCCATGTTTGACAGCATTTGTTGAGTGCTGCCCTCTGAATATTACCACAAATGCTCCAAAGAGGCACAGAGATTCATCAAAACCAGCTCATGCAGTGAAGTTCAAAGGAAAGCCTCTCTCTGACAAAGCCAAACAAAATATTGGTTTTTCTATTGAAAAACTTTTTGCAGCTCAATGGCTCAATCAAAATATAACACATTGCCACATGAGAAAAATTAGATTATAAAAAAAAACAAACCAAAAACAAACCAGGTTTGGTATGACAGTCCAGAGGAACATCTTGAGCTGCATTTCAGTCTCTCCCTCGAGACTGCCACCATCATTCCGGCCGAGATGGCGCCGGACACACCGCAGGGTTTTGTGGGCTTTAAAAACCTTGATAAGCGTTTTTAAGTCAACACAATAAAACCCGGAGAAAGAACACGCCTGTGGCAAAGCAGCAGCACTGCTCTTTTACCTTTCTGTCAGTCCCATTCAGAAAGATCCTTTCAATGTGATCATAATAGGCGTCACACCAGTAGAGCACATTGGCATGGTAGTCCAGAGTTAACCCATTTGGCCACAGCATCTTTGATGTGACAAAAACCTGCCGGCTGTAGCCATCCATCCAGGCCTTCTCAATCCTCCCCACGCTGTCATCTATTTCATCTTCCTCCCAGTCTGTCCAATACATCCATCTAGGGAATTACACAAATGAGTGTTCAGATCCCATTTTAATCAGGTGAATTATACCCTAGGCTTTTAGCAACAGCTCGTCTAAGCCAGAGCAATTTTGACTTTTGCGTGTTGCTTTCCATTGCTGTTTCTACAGCTGTATTACCTTCCCCGATGCTGCTGAACCATCACTTTGCTCATATTGCGATAAATTACGTGAATACTAGATGGACCAATAGGCAAGAAACGTGAAAGAATTAAGACTTTATTTAATCCCACCAGAATTATGGAGTTTCTTTGGTTTTTTTCAACCCATCAATTGTTTTGACTGTATCACAAACTTCAAATTTTTACAATGAGCTGGTTCTGGCCAGGTCTAATTTGCCTCTATGACATAAATCTCTATTTTATTACACCTAATTCTACCAAAGAAGTTGCAACACAGTAATTGTTTGCACTGTGGTTTTAGAGCTAAAGGATAATCTTGATGTTCTGTGACGTTCAGGTGCTACATGAAAACAGCTACATTACTCAGAAAACTGTTATGAGTATTTCGTCCATCACAAAAATATCTAGAAATAGTTGCTGTGAAAATTCGTTGAAAAATAGCCAGTAGGCAATTTTAGCATAGTTTTATAACACATAATACAGCAATATAGATTTAAAAAAACCCCAACAAAGTCCAAAAGAAAGGCACCAATACTACTTTGGAGAAATTTAAAAAAAGGTATTAACTCCTCTAAAAGTATTGGCTTGGAAGAATTATATAAGCCATTCTCTGCTGGACACTACAGAATAAACCTCTGTTTTCCTTATTGAATTAATCTGATTATCATATTCCATTATAGAATTTGCCCATGAAAACTGTGATTTCAGCCATTTAAAATACACAACTTGAACTTGTACAGAAGCAGAGGGCAGCAAATATGCTAAGAAACACCACTATACTTTTTTTTTTTTTAACCTTTTTTTCCTTAAGGAAAATAAGTTAATGGGAAGAAATACATAGAAACCTCAATGCAGTCTGTGAATCATCTCAGATTGTATCACATACAGTCACATCATTCATAAATGAAAACATTTGCCAGACAGCAGATGCTTACTTTTAGTCAAACATAGGATTTCAATTAACAAGCATTAAAGAGAGGAAAAACATCATGCCAATCTTAAATGGATCCTATTTAATAAAGTTACCATGATTTAATTGCTATTGATGCACCTCACATCTTATTTCACAAGATTTATGTTTCTGAAATAACTTCTGTGACCCTAAACCATTTAATTGGCCTGTACTTTAGAGAATAAAGTCCTGAAATTTAAATACTGAATTTACAAGGGAATAATACACTGAAGTTAAACATTATTTTATTATCATACCTGTGTAAATTATGGCAAATCTACTGGTCAAAAAAAAAATTAAATGCACTTTTATATATAAGCACAATTAGATATTTATGAGAAACTGGAAAAAAAAAAGCATCATTACACAGGTTAGCAAATATGCAAATGCAAATGCAGCTTTTTTGTTTCTTCTTCATTTCTCTCAAATTGCCCACTAGAAGGTTGTTTTGGGTTCTTTCAATGTGTTTGTGTATATGTGCGAAGAACATCAGTTAATTTTTGATCCATGAGCCTTACAAACTCCACTGCACATTTGACTCAAACAGCACCAGGTTTAATCACAGAATTATAAACCCTGCACGTGCCCTGAGGCTCAGGCAGACACAGGTCAATATGGCACTTATTTTATTGGGAGACAAAATGTGTTTTACAAATATTTACATGACTTCTCAACAGCAATTACTAAGTTTTTCTCCATTAACTTTTCATCTGTACTTATTTTAGTTATCCTGTCAAAAGCTAAAGCGTGCTCACAGTGACAGACATTTAAGTCAATGTGCTTTAATTGTATCTCAAAATGCAGTTAATGCTCCAACACCAGTTAAATCAAGACGAAAATTTTGGAAACACAATTAAAAACCCATAATAAATGCCATCCCTCAGGAAGAGCTTCCATGAGAAGTACAATCATGAAGGACACGCTATTTTATTGGAGAAGTGTTTTATATAATGGTCCTTTCCAGGCAATACATCTTCATCCACTGTTTCCTGTGCCATGCACTCACTGAGCTGGAAAATTTAACACAGTAATTGCAGGTGTGGTTATGGTTCATGGTCTGATTTTATGCCCTCACTATCTGACCTTAATGAATTGTAGCCTTTTCACAGGCACTTCCCCTCCTCAAAGGACAGGCTCAAAAGGGAAAGCCCAATAGTGTAAATATTTTCTATAATAGGAAAAGCACAATAAATCCAGCCACACTAAAACTACCCACCTACATTATTCCTCAGTGACAATTCCCTGAAAAAATCTAACACTGATTTTTTTTAAGTAAACCACCATTATTCCACAGTAATATAAAGTGTTTGTTTTTTTTTTAATTTTGCACCCTATCAAAATTAATTAATGCTAATAAGTAATGAAGTGCACTGTCTCAGTTTTGTAAACCAATGTGTACAAGGATATGGTTGTAATTATCTCCAGAAAACGGGACTTAGAGAGAGTAATCACTTACAAGAGAGCATCTTAAAATTTCCTTAGTATTATAAATTCATACAGGACTTAACACCTTCTATTTGTTTGAGAAAAAGGTGACTCACATTCAGATTGACAGGACAGACTCAACAGTGATAGGCCTACAAATTCTTCTAAAGGCCTCAGGGCAAGAGTGCTGGACAGGAATCACAGACATGACAGACTCCTGAAGAGTTGCAGAGTGCTACATGACTCTACAAACCTCATCCTGGGCAAATTCAATCCTGTATTTGTGCCACAAAGACAATCATTACAGAAAAAAACCCCAGTTTGCTTCATACCCATTGACAGGATCGACAACTATTCCTCTTGGGTGGGACATGTCTCCCTCCAATAAAGTTTTCCTGCTCTGAGCAGCTTTCTCCAGTCTGGCAACAGCAATTGTTTTCCTGTGGCCATCATTGGTCCAGTAAAGATTATTTCCAATCCAGTCCACTGCTATGCCTTCCACATTATCAAGATCTGTTGGAAGAGAGAAGACAGTAGTAAGAGATTAATACTATTTATGTTCTATATTTGCTTATGTTCACTATTTGTTATATTTATTATATCCCTGCTGTATTTTTAAAATTGCTTTTTTTCCCTTATCTACTAAAGGTCCAAAGCATATTGCAGATATTTGGTACCCACCAAAGTATCAACTAAACCTTGTTCACTTAAGAAACTAGACCTGAATTTTGTAAATCAATCACAGGTGGAGAGATGACAATATGTCCTGTGAGACACAATATGAGAAATTTATGTGGAAAAAAAAAAAAAAACAAAAAAGCAGCATATGCAGAGAGGTCTTGCAAAATGTGTTTTAACATTTTTATTTGTATTTCTGATACACCTGCACTTTTAGGGAACTGTATTTCCTTGTGATCTAAGAAGCTTGAGGGAAGCAAAGGTGTCAGAATGAGCTCTCCAGGACATGAAACAACAGAGTGATGATATTTCTAACCCAGCAACCACCTGGTCTGACAAGAATCACCCAAAGCACAAAACAACTGCGGGTCAGGCAGTGTCTGAGAGCAGTTCCAGCAGCTCAGCCAGCTTCCCCAGGCTGATGGACACTGCCAGTTTTATTTTTTACCTGTCAATGCCTTTGCTACATTCTTTTGAAAAGACTATGTCAGAGGCAGCTGAAAGTTCCTGAAAGTGGAGAGTGGCCTTTGGTCTTGGAGTGGTCAAGTGTGCTGAGAAAAGTGCTAAGAATGGAAGGGAAAAGGAGAGAGAATTTCACCAAGGACCTGGAGTCCAAGGCTCAGGGAAAAAACTGCTGAACAGAACAGGCAACAGAAAACTTGAGTCCTTCAGAGCTCTGAGGTGCACCAGCACAGTTTGCTCAAGACAAGAAAACAGTGACGTGAGTAAAATCAAGCCTGAGAACAAGGAGTGATTTGTTCAAAACTCATTTAATTTTTATCCTGTCTGACCAAGGCAATTTGGGCTAAACATAGTTTTTATACTAATAAGATCAGATTTTGATATTAGTAAGAACACCTTTCTAAAGAAAATATTCTCCTTTGTTTTTTTTTTTTTTT
>VXAC01004207.1:1230347-1248677 GCA_013399225.1 Rhipidura dahli
TTTTTGGTTTGTTTTTTTTTTTTTTGTTTTTTTTTTTTTTTTTTTTGGGTTTTCTTGTTGGTTGTTGCTTGGGTTTTTTGAGGGGTTTTTTGTCTATTTTGGTTTTTAGGTTTTGCGGTTTTTTCACTGCACTTAGGAAAAGTCACACTGGGAATGCTGTGGAAAGGAACTGTGCTGGCACATTCCTCAGTGTCCCTGCTCTCAAGCTCTTGGGTTAGATTTAAGTCATTAAATATGATCAGTGAAATCAAAGCTGAAGTTGATCTTGGATACAGAAATATGTGAGGCTGTAAAATACCTGTTTTAACAAAAATTACACTTGAAATTTATATTTCAAATACATATATAAATGCTAATTTGTATAAAAATTACTTTAAATCAAGGTTATGCATGCTAATGATATCCTCTTATGCCAACGAGAAGAAATAACATTTAATATTTGATCTCCAAAAGCAAACACTACTAACACAGTAAATCCTTAAGCTGGTTTGAACTGTGCCAATGGTTATTTATCACAGTGAAGAACAGAAAATAGACAGCCTGTGCTTGGCAGCAATGGGCAGAATTGATCTGTGTCCTGGTTTTCTTTTGGGATGAAGCAGTAAACTTTGCAGGTTAGGAAATTATTCCAATTCAAATGATGATTCAAGTGGTGAACAGCAATAGGAAGTACTCAGGGCTCCCCAAGGAAAAATGTATCTACCCAAACTATACCTGCACAAAATGAAATAAAAACAAAATTCTCATCCAGCACTTTGATGCTCCTGTTTAGGAATCTCTGTTAATGTTTGTGGGGGCTTTTGTGAGGTAGTTAAGTTCTGAAGTGAATATTAGAACTTGGCCTATATCTTGAGTTTCTGATCAAGTCTGCTGGAGAGGTTGGTTTGGATGCTGCTTGTTCATCTCTGTGCAGGACTCAGAGCTCCAAACTCCCTACTACAAATTCCTAAATTGTTATTATTTAATGTCAGCAAGGAGTGAATTACCTGATTCCATGTCTCACCTTGGCAGTAAGTAAGTAAAAATAAGCAGTTTTGCTTCCTCATTAACTGCTGACTAACCAAGTCATTTTCTCCCCAAAATTGTACTTTAAAAATAAATTTATTAAAAAAACCCCAATACCAAAAACTAAAACATCAACAAAAAACAAACAAACAAACAAACAAAAAAACAACTAACCAAAACAAACAAACAAAAAAGCCAAACACAAAAACAACAACAAAAAAATCCCAAACCCCAACCATAGTCTTGTCTAAATCAAAGATCACAGACAACAAATTATCAAGTTAGTAGAAAGAAAAAGCAGAGCAGGATTTATACAGAACTATAATATTTGAAATTAGGTTGGAAGTATTGTATTTGCATTATTTTATCTCTTCTGAGATCACAGACTCTTTCAATCTTCATGATATTTTTTTCTTAAGGCGCTACAAAACAGAACTCAATTTCACTTAAGTGACAACAAAATTGGTTTTATTCCACCACAGAGAAGGCTGTAGAGCTTTTGCTGTTGCTCCTCTGTTCTTGATCTCTCAACCTTTAATTTACAGCAGCTAGGCCTAGTGGGAAGGCAGAATTATTTATAATACCACTAGTAATTAGTGTCTAATTATTAGAACTAATATGAAGGTGCTAGAAAACTGTGCATATATTCGTGTTTAAAGCCAAAGAGTGCTGATTTGTAACAGAAGTACCTAAACAACAGAAGTATTTTGATTTTGACTTCCAAAGGTTCCCCAACTGAGAGCCCATCAGTGATCTGCCACATTACTCAATAAATTTCTACTGTGGCAGAGAAGTTATACAAATAATTACCAAAAAGAGTTCCTGCTTCTGGCTCTAGAAAGGAAATATTTTCATGAACTTTTCCTGGAAGATTTACTGAGTGCCATGAAGATCACAAAGACAAAAAAGTTTCAGTATGTGCTGGTATGTAATGCTAAGTAGGTACTGACTGGAGTGTAACAGCAAATGGATGGAGGTTCTGCATTTTGATGCCCAAAGTGATGAATATGCATATATTTATTTATTTCAGTCCCTGGTTTGAAATTTCCTGTTTCAACTGAGTGGATCATTCGAATAACCCCCATTTACTGATTTGTCTGCTGTTATTTTCCACATGAAGTTTGTGTCACTTCAAGACAGTGAAAACCTGTGCTGGCATAACAAAGTAGTTCATGGAAAAGCTGCATCTGATACAGTCACTGTACTTGTTACAGAGTTGTGAACAAAAGTAAGGAATTAAATATGGGGCTGCAACATGGGAATTGTGGGGTTAAAGAGGCTCTGAGCTGATGCAGAGGCACAGCATCCACTTCTGCTCCAAACACACCATTTACATATTTTTTTAAAGCAGATGACAAAATACAGTAGCACAAAATGATGCTTTGTTTACAGAAATGATGAAGGGATTAGATGAAATCAAACCAACAAAGATCAAGATAAAATAAATTCCCTGTCTCCCTGCAGAGAACCCCCAAAACCATGGGAAAATTTCAACAAAATATGCAGCAACAAAATAAATGTTATTTCAGGGGATTACTGGGTTATCTATCTATCTATCTATCTATCTATCTATCTATCTATCTATCTATCTATCTATCCATATCAATCAGACATTTTCTGCTATGACACTGAGACTCCTCCTTGTTCTCTGGGGATAAAAGCATGGGGCAATAGCATGGAAAGAATTCCAGAAAGTCACAAATCATAAATGAATAATAAAAAAAAAAAGAAAAATAAAGGAAACTTTAGCACTTCCCCTCCTGTCCTGCTCCACTCAGGGTCTGCCCTGGGCTGTCCCTGTTACTGAGGAATGGGACACAGGGTACCTCATCACCCCACATTTTCCTCTGCAGTGAGCCCATTCCTGGATTCCCTTCTCAAGGAATAAAATTCACCAGCAATTCTGAAGCCAGCACACAAATCCATTTCCTGATTATGTTTCTGAAGCTCCAGAAATGTAGAGATGAATTAGCAGTCCCAACTCCAAGCAGAATGAGGAGAAAAAGGGGGGGATTTGCACACCACAGTGTGGCAAACACCATCCCTGTAATAATGTTTCAAATGCCAACCAACTCCACAGAGAATTAGATAGGAAGACAATTTCTGAAAATTACTAAAATGGGAAAAAAAAAGAAGAAAGAATTGCAGGAAAAATGAAATAAAAATACTTTGCTGGCCAAGTACAGGAATTTATTAATGTGCAAAGCAGGTGGATTATGCCTACATGAACTGATAGTTGAGCCATCCACACTACTTCACCAATTTAATTATCAATTCTAAGACAATTTTAGAACTCAAAGAGGTAGGTTATGACTGATGTCATTAATACTATATAAAAAATGTAATTCTTACATATTTATGAGTCGTGCCACTCAGTGTCACAGGCTTTTGGTCATGTGAGTGGTCACTAAATCACCTTTTCCTTGCTCTAAGTAGCACTGCTCCCCAAGCCTCCAGGCCACCAGGCACACAGCGATGAGTACAGTCGCATTTTTAGAGCTGATTAACTTACTAGTTGTATTAATTAACTTATTATCTCATTTTAGGAGAAGAAGAAACACACCCCAACCTAAAAGCTGAGTTAGATATCTCATGTGATGAATGACAGAAGGAAAGAAAGTTACACCTGCACGTGCCAGCCCAAGAGGTATCGATGGAGATGCCTTTATTAAAGCAGCTGATGCAGTCTGAGGAGAAGATTCCCTCTGCAGCAGATAGCCCTTCATGTCTGAAAGCATATCATGGTGTGCCAGCCTGTCAGGAGGGCTTAACTTCTTTATTTTAAGACAAAATTGATACACACTGACATGAGTGCAGAGTGGATCAGCAAAGAGCCTTGTGGGATTTGGAGGGGAGCAGAGCACTCCTGTTTGCTTGCTTGCTTTACACAGTGAAAGCAATAGTCCACAGGCATCATTAACCAGACCTAGTTTTTACATTATTTCTTTCTGATGTCAGAATGATAATGAATACCTACTTTGCATATTACCTGCGAGAGCAGTTAATTTGCTCTGATCAGCCTGAGGTGAAGGGAGCACAGATTAACTTGGGGCTTTCTTCCCCTCACTTTGTTCCAACATAATTGTCCCCCTCTGACACACCCCCAGTGAATAATCTTACAACCTCCAGCACTATCTATAATCATTCACATTCCTCACTGCTCTCTGTGAAGAGGCAGAAGATGGCTTGGGTTGGGACACACAGACAGCACCTGCTGCAGAGCAGCTGTTTCCTTTCTTACCTTATTAAAAAGTCTGCTCCTGGTCTTTTCACATTTTTTTCCAAAAGAGGGGAAATTGAGGAGCAGTAAGGATATTACTTTATATTCCTTCAAAGCTGCTCCTGTGTTCAGCAAGCAGTAATTGCTTGATTTAACCTGCTCCTTGATGGTGCCTGGCAAGGGAGGTGCTCACTTGTCAGAGCATAATGGGGAGACAGCAGTGGTGACAACCAGCACAGCAGATCAGCTGTGCCCAAATCCCTGAGAAACCTACAGATAACCCCTGGGATTCAGCTCCTGCTGGAAATCCTGAGTGCTTGCTTCCTGAGTCTCAGCATCACTGAGGTCCAGTCCCCATCCCTGTGAAGTCAGATAAGATCTCACCACAGGAGTGATGAACCCCAAGCACTCTGCACTAGGATCCACAGAAGCACCACTCAATTATAATGCAAAACTCCATCCTTTCTGCTATTATTTGGTTCCTTGGTTTTTTTGTGTGTTTTTTTTTATTTTTTTATTTTTTTATTTTTTTTTCTTTTCTTCTTCTTAATTAAAATAGTAATTGAGGCTGTGCTATGAGCTGAACTCAATTAAATAAGTCAGGGTATGTTCAACACATGCTCCCAAAACTCTGCCACTCAAAGCCCAGGCTGGAACATCTAATCTGCAAGCATCAGACAGCTGTAAACAGGAAATAAATTGCCATCTGAGCACTGTGCTATTGAACATGTCTAAGAGAAGGCAGCACTCACCTCAGTATCTAAATAACAGCTGAAAATCTAAGGACAGTTCCAAAGGTGATAAAAAATTCTGTCAAAACAAAGTATTTACTGGGGAGAGCAGGGCATTTCTTTGCTTTACTGGTTAAATTACTCTGCATTGGGAATTTTGGTTGAAGGTTTTATCAAACAGTGATTTCAGCACCACATGAAATTTTCTGGTAAAGGCAGCAGAGTGCACCAGATACCCCAAGGGCTGGGATAAATCTGTTGCTGACTAGATGAGTTCTTCAATTCTTCACTTTACTACTTCCACATCAGAGAAACTGGCCCAACATTTCCTTCTGAAACTTTTCTGCTTTCTGTTACTATTTAAAACAGAAGAGAGAACATAAAGCAATAAAACCAGGCATGAGCAAGACAAAAAATTTCTCATCTCTTCTCTAATGAAAAATATTTATTTCCACATTGATAAAAAGCTTCAAAAAGATAGTATTTGGTGGCTCAAAACTTGTCTGGTTTTGGAAGTGTGGAGATCCTTGAATGGGGAAGCACCAGACATTATATGAGGGTCTCCCGTGGCCGTGGCTTTCCCAAGATGTTTCCTTTTACATGTTAACTGTGAAAGCAGCCAGCTTCACCTCAAAATAGAACAGAAAATCTTTTGCAGGACAGAAAAAGTTCTTCCTATCACACCTACTTTTGAAACACCAAGATAAAAAAAATGACCAAACTTTCTTTGCAAACCAACAAAAAAAACCCCAATCCATTTTGATGCTGGAAATCCCAGGTATCAGGTTATTCCTTATGGAAAATGCTCTCCTCACACTGAGGAATAGCCTAAACTGAAGGAAGAAGCTCAGAAAGGCAGTGGTGCTACTGTTTGGCTTATTTTGTGTTTTCCAATTATGTGAAGGATATCCATCTATTTTTTATATTCAGAAGCAGATAAGCTGTCTCAAATCAATGCTCAGAATGTTTCACACAGCACACTGCCATCACACATTTATGAAAACACCAGCTATTTATAGAAATAAATAATTGGACATAAAGCTCTTCCATGCTCATAACAGATCACTGGACATCAGTGAGACGTTCATTAATCTTTGTTTCAGTCTGAATGGGAACACATTCTCTTTGAAGTGCAGAAATGGAAGCCATAAGAGCAGAATACACATGTGCTTTATTAGCAGCTGTTTTTCAAATGCATTCTCTAATGTCACATAACAAAGTCAGTGATCCAAGAAAGCTAAGAAATTCACAGAGTAAAAGGAATGAAAAGGATGATATTTATTAAGCCTCTTTTCAGGTTTTCCTAATAGAAATCCCGTCACTAATCAGTCATTCGTAACAAATACTCATTAATTGTCATCCTTCTTAAAGCACTCAGCAACAGGATGGCATTTTTAGAGGTGGGAAGGTTGAAGCATTGAGCAGTGAGCTCACAAAACTGACAAGTATAAAAACAGGAAGAAAAATCAGTGTTTTCTTAGCTCTTACACCTGTGCCTTACCCATCTGTTTATAGCTGGGTCTTTGCTAAGCACGGAGCAGGCAGCGTGCCCAGAGGTCAAACGCATCATCGGGCGACAGAGATGTATTGGCACTGCCTTGTTTGCCAGGTACAGCAAATATTTGCTCTCATTTCCCAAGCCCTGCACTGACATAAAATAATTTATGACTCTATTGAGTATAAAACCTCAAAATAACATCATTTGGCTCAGGCAGAATTAAGCTGATGAGCTACAGAAGACGAGGAGGACTCAGCGTGGCTTTGACACATCCCAAGAATTTACAAACACAAAGTAAGTGCTCAGCTCTGCCTTCTGCTGAACACAGGGAGAGAAAACTTGATAAAAACTGAGTTTTGGTAAGGTTCATGAACAGCTCTACATTTCTGGTCAAGGTTTTAGGTCTCTGCCACAGGCAATACCAGAGAGCCACAGGGGCAGCTGCTGTAATTAAGGCAAGAGGCTTAATTTTATCAACACATTGATGTAGGTTCTTTGGTTTCTTCTCTTCCCAGACTTATTTCTGTACAAAGGATTCTCTCTGAGGGACTAAGATTTTGCAACTGAACAACCTTGTGTTCATAGGTCCTTGTTTTCAGTTTGGTTTTTGCATGTAGGATGCACAGTTCAGTTCTCAAGGATGTGCAATTGCTATGAGAGAAAAATGCATGAGCTCTTTGTGGGTTCTCTCACCAAACCACTGTCACATCACTGTAATTATTCCACTCAAAATATTAATATTCCAATTCAAATACTAGCAATAGGTGTGCCACAGCTTCCCAAGAGTGTTGAACACTTGTAGGATAAAGTTAAAGACAAAGATTGCTCCACTTACACACGTTTGGGTTTTTTTAAATGTTGAAATTTCTTTATATTCTTTCTTTATATCTATGACCAGGGTAAAACAAGACCCATTCTATTTTTTCCCCCTAAATTCCCACCTTTTCTCCAAGCCTCTTTATCCATCTAATTTTTCACACTACCACTTAGTTCCTTAACAAGATATTTATCCTCACCTCCCTGTTTCATAGCACTGCCCCTTGACTGGAAGCCACGAAGGTTGAGCAGTCACAGCTGTCCCCATTTGGGAAATAAAAGGCTTAATTCATTCAGCTTGTTTTTGAGAACTTAAAGTTTGGCACTTAACAAAGAGTAATTGCATATTCTTGAAAAGAGCTCATGTTGCAAATAGATAAATTCACTGTATTTTAAACACACAATGAATTTTAAAATGCATATAATGACTTGAAATATTTCTTCATTGCTGTCACAAACCTGTTTAATTTTTTTTTCTTTAATCTATCATGACTGTAGCTATAAATCCAGTGATGGAAAATAAGCATTTTCATTTGATTAAGCATTTTGAAGCAGGACTGAGTTTGGGGAACACTCGCTCAAAGCACAAAATGAGAAATAAAATGACACGATGAAAGGTAAATGTCACCAGTCTTCTGATTAAAAATGCAATTAGGGAAGACTTAAAACTAATTCTGTGTATGTTTTTTTTTTTTTTCTTTAACTGTACCACATGTGCAAATACACAACATAGTCAACTTCACTGCAGAGGCCAGGGCATGGTCAGTCAGTGACCACTGACAAGGGCCCTGCAAAACACTCCTGGTGCCAACAGATCTGTAGCACGACCTTTGATTCATTTATGATGAGGGAGCAAGGTGTTAGAAACAGAAAATAAGAGTTAAAAAGCACATAAACCAGAACTGGAACAACCTTCTAAGCCATGTCTGTCTAAACCCAGCAGAAACAAAGGAAGGGTTCTCCACTGCAAATTTTTCAGCCTTTTTTAAGCTTTTTTTTGGTTTTTTTTTGCTATTAAATGAATGAAGTAATTAACAGCTAAATTTTCATGACACCTTCTACTTAGGAAAAAAATATATAGCTACAGACAAGATTTTATATATATGTATATATGAAATCAGAATGGTTAGTCAGATTCACCTCCCAGATAAAACTTCAGCATGCTTCCTTTTGCCCCCTGTTTTTGTAGCATAATTCCTTCCAAGTACCTTCCACAGATACAGATCCTGAAATTTCAAGAACAGTTTGCCTGACATTCAGATTAGGGAAATGGGGGAAGCAGAAAATCCAGGCCATGGACATTCCCCAAAGCTTGAGGGTGAGCTCAGCATCCCGACAGTGTGAGCCTGTTGAGCACTTCATTGGCTTGGAGCTGATGGAATGGGGTTTAAATAAAACTATTTACTTTCAGAGAGAGGTAAAATAATATGGAAACCAGTTCTGAGCTCAGCACTGCACACAAAACACAATTAGGGCTCGACTGAGTGCCAGCACTACCCCAGCTAAAGGGGCTGCTGAGCACACTGAGAGCCAGTTTACCTCTCCTCCTCTTCCATCATTCACAGGAGCTGGCACTCCTCTGTGTGCAGCTTCCCAGAAAATATCTGTTCCATGATGGTGCTGGTCACAGGAGTCAGGAGTATTGATGTAAAAAGGGCTGGAGCAGCTCTCATTTTACCCATTTTGGTTGCAAACAAGCAGTGACTGAGAAGTGTTAAGTACAATTTCTTTTCTCCCCAGTCTCTCACAGCCCAAATCGAAACATCTCTCCCCAGAGGTTTGGCATTGACAGTGACAGTCATTACTCTTAATACTGAAAAGCAGTAACATCTCCAAAACCTGTAAGGTCTCTGCTTAGAAAAGGAAGATTCTGCAATCTTCATCTCAGGGTTTTCTTACCATTGCAGAAATCCATACCACACTGCAGTGGAAAAAGCTTCCCACCAACACCTGTGGATCTCAAACTGCAAATTAGGAGCTCTATTTCTCTGCAGTATCACAACAGCAAAATAAAACACCAGCAGGACACCAGATGTGAAAAGGTAGGATTTGTCTCATCATGAAAAAATTGGGTCCCGTCCAAGAGTAAGAGAAAATCAAAGCTTCTACAATTTGTTTAATTCTGCTTTATGTGAAGTAGCCCATTCATGGCTCCCAGTTTCTCTTTACCTAAACAAAAGTAGGTTGCTTAAATTGAAATGTAATTCAACCATAGACAGTTAGCAAATGGAGCTCTGTGTCACAGCACTAGAACAGTTATTTTCCCACCACAGAAACATATTCCTCTCATTTTCCTTTGGGTGCTCAGATAGGTGCACATTTAGGAACACAGAATCTGTCTGTGTGACTGTATGTAGGAAGACATTGAGTAAAAATGGCATTTAAGTAGGATCAGAGCTGCTTTTGAGCTGCTTGGAAGACTGGAAATGTTACCTAGGATTATTTAACACATGCACATTTTCTAACTGCACATAATTACTTACCTGACAGTAAGACAGAACCTACAACTTCATAAACATAGGAAAGCTACTGTCATAGCTCTTCTATCTCTACTATTTCTCCTTCAGCAGATCGAAAATGGCTAAATTATCTTTCTCATCCATGGCAAACCTAATATGAGCTCTCAAACTCACCACATGCTGAGGAGAAAATACAGCCCAGGTGCCCCTGGTTATTATTAGCTGTCATATTTTTTTATTCTAAGAGGTCTGTAAGACTTCATTATCTGATTTTACAGTGGTACTTTACTGGTAACGAGTAGAATCCAGGTAAAAAATCACAAAGAAATGGAACTGTGCACTCGGGGAGGTGCTGACTGGCCATGCTGGAGAGGGTTCTGCAGAGCAGAGAGCCGGGGTTCAAACTGCAGCCAGCCCACCCCAACTCCTGTAAATCAAAACCAAACCCGGGCCCTGGGAGCCATGCACACATTGCAGGGATTTCTATCAGTGTGCAGGATCACAGCTTTTCTTTTTTTCTGATGCCTCCCCATGTCTGCAACAACCTAATGATGTTCTTCTTGCTGAAGCTTTCTTATCTTGTTCCTCCTTTCCTTTTTCTCTTCTTATTTTTTCCCCAAATAAGTTTGTCCACTCTTGGTACACTTTTTTCGCCCTCTCACCCAATTTTCTCCTTTTACACTTTGAATTGTATCTGCTTGTCTGACCTCAGATTATTTTTACTGCCCTTTCTACAACCTGGCATTTCATATTGTCTTTTCCACATTTGTCTACACTCATTTTAAGCACTAAATTGTTCTTTCCCTTCTACAGCTTTCCAATGTGATCCAAAATTGAAGAGAGAAGCAATGGCCTCAAGACATTAAAACCCATCCATTTAAACTTGATCATAGAGAAGGCTCTGTAACTGTGAAGTTCACATCTTTTTTTATGGTCTCTTTTCCCTGGAACACCTATACAGAGAAATACCATGGAAGAGTAAAATACCCACCATTAAGCCCCAGTATGTGTGAATAGGGAGGCAAGCCAAAGCATAAATAGATATTTGGCTGTTGGCAAGATGGTATTTGGCATTTAATATATCAAGCAGTAATCTGCATTGTATTTATTCAGCTGAGCATTTAAGGTGCATTTGAATGTGACAGTGATAAAGAGAAAGGAGTTACACAAACTGCAATCAAACTGTGTGCTGTTCTAGGCCATGAAATTACCAAAATGAAAATACAAATAAACAGTGTGTGGGGGGGTGCTTCTATAAAGGATACTTTTAGCAATACCTCTAAGGGTTTATTTGTAGATGCAATTCTTCTCCCAGTGGAAAACTGCACCTCTGAGGCAGCTCTTACAAAACCTCATCTCTGTGTGGTACAATAGTCTGTGTATGAGATTACTTTTCCCATTTACCTTCTACAAACCCTCAAATGCAATCCTATAAATTCCACAGCTGGCTTGTAACAAGCCAGTTCAACAAACACAAAAGTCACAGATCAGGCACAAATTCAGGAAAAAATTCTTGTGATTGTACCCCATCTATATTTTGGAGTAATATTTGGAGTGTTATACTGTCATTTATCTGCAGTCCAGCCCCAGTAACTGGATTTCAGCTTTGTGTGTCCCTCCCCACGATTCCAGGTGCATTAATTGCCAGATATTTACACGTTGTTTGTCGTGTGTTTATCTCATTACCTTCAGGGGACAGATGTTGAACAGCAGCTGAGGTGTACAATCTTTTGTATGTGTAAGCAAGTAGGTTTGCATTTCTGCCTGGGATTTCAATCCTTATCTTTCTGCAATATAACATTTACCATTTAATGTATTAGAAGATAATCCATGTTATATTTGTTTAGTTGTGCTACTTGGGGCATTAAAATCCAGGAATGCTTTTTTTCTACAACATTCTCAATCAATTGCAGAGGCTGATTGCAGAATCTTCTGGAGAATTTTTGGCAGCAGCTGTTCCTCTGGTTTGCTTTCTGTAGCTCATTATGCACTGCAGTCAGTCCCACAGCCCCTTTTCCATACCTTTACTTGAACAAAAATGCCCAAACCTGTTTGTGGGCAACTTTTTAACAAGTGGAGGTTGGAGCCACCGAGGCAAAAGGAAAGGAAGTGTCAAGACACACAATATCAGCATTGTATTTGTCTAACTAGAAAGAAAGGGAACTGTCAGCTGACTGAAATCCCAGGTTGTCCTTGCTGCTGCTAGGGGCACCTGGATTTCTGGGATTCAGAGCTCTACTTTGCAGGAGCCCAAAGGTCAGATGTGTTGCTGGAGAAATGGAGCAGGCTGCTGACTGCTCACGAGGTGTGAGACACAGATAAATTCAGGCAGCCAGGCCACAGCACTCTCCACAAGACACTTATCTTGTCTCCATGACAATGTTTGCCCCACAAGACGAGTGCCCTGATGTCAGTGACTTCAGGCTCTGGCTTCTTACACCCTCCTGCAACCCTGTTAACTGGTGAGTTTATTAGGCCTAAGTTGTATGTCTTACACCAAACACCACAGCACACATCCACTCTGTGTTTAAAGTGATGAAACAACTGAGCAGAGTTTACAAAGAAATGAAGAAAAGTGTAATTAAGAGCAGCACATTGTGAGAGATGACTGGAGCCTGCCTGTGAGTGCCTGCAGTAAGGACATGATCACTTTGCTGTTGCCATTTTTAATCGTGTTTAATTATATAATTTAATTGTATTCTTGCTATCCTGGAATGAAAGCCAAACTTTACATTAAAATATTGACATTTCATCTGCAGCATCACCTGCTGCCTTCATCTGTTGAAGCTGATGCCCTCAAGGTGATGTAGCTCATTGGTCTTTGGGCAATAAAAAACCCCAAAACATTTAGCAGCAGCGATCTCACAGAAGGCAAAAGCACCATCTGACAGAGGCCAGAAAGAGCCCTGGGGCACAGGAGGCACCGAGGTTCCCATCTGGTGGAAGCTGCACTGTCAGCAAGCACAGAGCGCTCGCTGGTGGATGTGCTGCTGCTCACGCCTTGTCACTGGTCCATGATGTTAATTACAATTAGATGTTCGCTGCAGAACTTTATGGCTTGTATGGACAGATGAACAGGGACTTGATGAACAAGCCACAGACTAAATGGAAATATTTCTGAGGCTGATGTTTCTGAAAACTACTAATGGAGTTTAGTCAAGTAATATTTCCTGTTAGTAGCTGCCGAGAGGGAAGCAGATCCTACACAGCCACATCTCTAAGGAGTACATGAGATGAAAGAGATTAATATCCTTATCCAGTCCTGTGGTCTGTGTGTGGGTATTTACAGTAATAAATCTCTTATCAGAAAGCTTTTGCATTCGATCTCTCAGCATCTGTAATTCTGCTACAACAGTCTTATCCTGTGTGCGGGGTTTTTTTGGTTTTTCTTTTCCTTTTTACAGAAGGGTCAAAAGCCAGCTCACACATTATTGTGCTGAGAGGCAACTGCTGCCAACTTCACTCTCCTCTAAGTCGTGTAACATTGAGGTGATGACAGACAGGAGTTCACAGTCCCCACGCTCTGGCAGCTGTGTCCCTCTGTACCTTCCAGCATCACTTACAGAACTGAAGTGGAAACACAGTAGAAAGAATTTTCCGAAGTTCTGCTGGGCCTCAGAAAACCATCATTCAGAATAATGAACAACATGCCACAGAATACAGGACTCATCTTGCTTTGAAAAACAGCACCAAAAAGTAAGGGATGAGAAGGAATATGGAGAAAGGAATTAGACATCCCACTGTTCCAGCTGAAGTAGGATGCAGCTGAGCAGGATGTACAGGAAAAGCTCTCTGTACAGTGTGATTTCAACAGAAGCTAAACCAACCCAATGGCTTGCCCTGTGCAAAATCCCACTTTTAATCCCCTCTTTATAATCACTAGTGAATCATCTCCACAGATACAAGTCAGGGAGCACCTGGAGCCACAAGAGCACTTCAGGAAAGGATCTAAAAGGTGAGGCAGTGACAGCTGGAAGGGCACAGAAAGAACAGGAGCAAAACAAAAATTGTAACAGGAAGAGGGAAATCAAAATCATTAAATCACTTTTGCCAAGGTAACACCTGACCCAGAATCTAAACCCAAGTCATTTCTATCACAGTGCTAAGGAAAAAACTCCAGGAAAACAGAGAGACATTGAAGTGTTTACAACAGGAAACAAACAAACTTTTCTACTTCCCTCAGCTTTCCAGGAAAATGGAGACCAAAGGGAGACTATCTAGGATACAGCAACTAAATAATCAGAAGTTTGGATGAAGGAGGTGCTGGTGGTGGGGAAGAGAGGAAAAAAATAAGAGTCAAGAAGTTGAGTTTTCTTAGTCTAGATTAAAAGAAGTATCTGTTAGTTGTCCTGAAGCAGCTAAAAAAGTCACTGCAAGCAGAAGGAAATAAACCATTCTCCATGATAGCTCACAGCATAATTAGAGACAATAACTTTTAGTTGTCAGAGGCAAAGAATGCAGAGTTCACGGACTCTCCCCTCTGAATATTATGGATTATGAAATTTAGACCCAGACTGCTTGTGGAATGTTGCAAGCTCGTTTGTTCTGCCTTCAAAGAACGTGATAAAACAGACAAGCCCTCAACTTCTACCTCTAATCTCTACTCCTTTTCCATACAAACTGGAAAAGGTAGAGCAGGTGTGGATCTCTGTAACTCATCTCCAGGCTGTGAGATAAATAAGAACAAAATAAAAATGCACATAAAAATGTTGCAAGTGACTAAAATCCAAGCATTCAAATGCTGGAAAGAGTTACAATTCCTGTGTTGTCCTAAATTATCCCATGACATGAGCAATCAAAATTCATTGATTACATCCACACTGATTATTATTTCAAAACACCCTCCTCGTGCTCATAATGTGATGCCTCACACCCTTCGACAGAGATGCATTTTGTTCAAATCCTGCTCGGAATGCAGAGCTGCTCATTTCCAACAGGCGCTTGTGTTCACACCTCTGCCTCCGACTGCTTCCCAGACATTAACGAATTCTTCTTCACAAAATCCTCCCACGATTAAATGAAACAAATCTCCCCCAGAATTTAAACCACAATTTCAAGCCTACCCAGTAATTATGGCTGCTCAGCTTAAGCCTGATGTTGCAAAGCCTGATTCTGCCTGTAACACTGAGACTTTATATTTTCAAAACCTCATCCTAAGTCACAGACAGCTGAACACAGCCAGAACTTCTGCCTGAGAACACAGGTGGCTCATCAATTTTTTTTTTAATATACATAATTATATTAAAAATGCATAAGCAGAAGTGTCTTGTAGAACATTGGGCTACAATAATTCACCAGCAAAATACATGAATCCTCTCCTAAAGTCTTGGAAATCATATACAAACACACATATGTATTACATAAGTAGCCTCACTTCAGCAACTGAACAGACTCAGCTGTTCCCTAAATTGGGTATGACCTGTGGGCATTCAAACCTTTCAAAATAAAGCTGCCAGCATATTGAATGTTTAAACATGCATGCAAATTTCAATATTAGGCTTTCACTTTTGAAAACCTTAGAATATATATCAATTTTTTGGACGTGACCGCTGCATACGCCAAAGTATTGGGATCTACTAAAATATTACCTCATTCAGAAAACTCTACGTGACAAGTAACAGAACAGTAATTTAACAAGGAGAGTCATACATAAAAACAAACAAATAAATCCTTGAACTTGCAGAAGATGCACTGTTTTCACATCAATAAACCATGTCAGACACTCAGGAATCCCAACAAGAGCTTGGCTTGGTGTAGTCAACCGATTCCTGTTCCAATTTAAATATTTTGGTTAGAGGTCTGATTTTCTGTTGAAGGCAGTGTAATCCCTGTTGGGAATGCAGTTTGCTTATTCTCCTTTCCTTATGCTCAGCCAGAGCAGCTGTGCCAGCAGAAAGTACAGTGCATTCCCATTCTGCTGGAGGAGAGCAGCCAAGGTGGTGCTGTGCAATTCCTGGGGCTGGAGAAGTCTGTCAGCAAAACCCTGTGTTTGTAAAACTTGCAAAGCTCTCAGACTGCAAGTGCTGGTTTCTCAGCATGTAAAAAAGGCAGCGAGTTTCAAATATCCTATTATTAATAGGGTGTTCTCATTTAATATCTGTCAAATATAGATCCCTGAGTATTTTGGTTTGGGGTTTGTCGATTTGCTGTCACACCCTAATGAATAAAAATGATCTGAACCAAACTGAAGCAGAGTCAATGAGGTTATTTTTTAACTTGATGGCCTTTTTCTAGACTTCCCTATGCTAAAAGTTTGCATCCTCAGTGAGCTAATTACCCATTGATTCAAGGTAAACAAGTTTTCAAGTGCCAGTCTGGACCCTGAACAAACTCCTAAATTCTGTTCCTTAGAAACATCGAGACTGAAGCCAGCTGCAAATTGGGAACAAGTTTTTTGTGTGCACATTAACGTGTTTTTGTGTGAAAACAAACCAGCTAGCACCAGCTAACTGGTAATGAGCAAACTTAAAAAGGTTCAAAAGGTTTTAGCACAGAGCATATTTATTTCAGAAATAAGAGAGAGCCAGTGCTCCCACCCTTTGAGGACTTTTGGTAGAGTTTTCAGGATGGCAAAGCAGAAATTGATTCTCCTTCCACTGTGGGTTGACACAGTTGTGTGTTCCAATAGATAACTTTGGACAGCTTATTTAACAGGTCTGTGGCTGATCAAACACAACAAAGAAATTGTGTCAGCAAGCTGGAAACAAACACTCATCTCCACAGAAAAGCTGCTCCTCACTCCCAGTGGCCACAGCCCTCTGCCCAAGGCAGCAATTTGCCTTCTCAACCACCACGTGAGAACACTGCTCGTGCTACTTCATGAACACAAAACTAAACATGACTTTTAAACTCACAATTCAATCACTCAAATCAAGGCAATTCCTAAAAAGCAAGGATGCAGCCCATGGGTAGCAACTTTTGCATGTGTTCCATAATACATTTTTGATATCAAAATCCCTTCAAAACCCAGTTTTCAGTTCCATCTACAGAAAATCCTATCACCTCTACAAGAAAAAACAAAACATCCTAAAATTTATATATTGACCCATTTTCCTTAGAAACTCTCCAATTCCCTCCAGTGGACAGACAAAGCAAAGGGTTACTTGGGTAGTGATTCAGCCATACTTTTTAAATGACTGAAATGTTAGTAAACAGATTTACTGACATTTATTCCTCTGGTATACTGTTCTCTGAAATGATAAGCTTATAGACCTTCACATATGTATATGCTCTAAGGATGTGAAATGCAAGGCTAAATATCCCTGCCAGTCCTAAAAGTCCCTAATGACAGACTCCAACTTTTATATGAGTTGTATGCTAAACAGGCTTGAAGTTTTTTCCTCTATTTACCACAGTCTGCTAATTAAAATTATTTTTCCTGTTCTTTCTTTATTAAGAACTACAATCTCCCTTGATATTTTACTGGTCTTTTAAAGGAAATACTATGGATTTTCTCTTCTAGAATAGGTTACCATGGTTCCTGCAAGTTTAACACAGGCCATGAGGTTTTTACATCTTTTGTTTCTTATTAATGCCTCCGGATTTCCTCCAGCTTTTCTCTTTCACCAAAAGGGGTCCCACTGCAGCTGAGCTCCAGCAGGGCATGTTCACACTTCTGAGCGTAGCAATGAGGGCACTGGCATGAAAGAAACCTCAGGAAAAAAAAATAAAATTGAAAAATCAATTTTTTTTTTTTTTAAAAATAACCATCCGTGTAATCAGCCCTGAGAAAACAGCAGTTCCATCAGGATGATATCATCACACTGCTGATGAATTAACTGAATTGACTGAATTCATCGTTTTTGCTACTCTGGGTGGTTCTGGTTAATCCAGAGTGAGAGTAATGGACTCTGTGATCCTTTTGGGTCCCTTCCAACTCAGAATATTCTATGATTTAGTGGTTTTATACTTCAAACATGGCATCTACACAGGCGGTTATTCATCTTGTGGGAAGAAGGAGAAGAATGGCATGACAAGAGCTTATTAGGAAATTCATGGTTTACACAATTTTGCACTACTGCAATACTAAGTTAAAAAACCACAAGAAATATGTGGGCTGCACTAGGAAAACAGATTTGGAAAACTTTATGACTATCTGTGTTAAGCATGAACCTTTTGTTCCTGTTTTCATTTTGTTCATTTCAGAGAAAAAAAAAATCTCTCTCTCTATATATATATACACATACACAGAGATATTTTTAAATGCAGAATGTTACAAGAACATCTTAGAAAAAGATGGGTTCTAAGCAGCTATATTTTAAGTTCTGCTCTTCCCCTCATGCAGTGTTCCAGTTCATATCAGTACCAGGGCTCATATCAGTACCCGTCTTTAACTAAAATGACCTTACAGAAGCTGGTTAGATAATAAGACAATCAGGTAATAAAATAAAAAAAAAAAAATAAAAGGAGACTTCAAATGGACATGAACATAATGTCCATGCATTATGGAGCCTTAAACTCCCATTTATATTCTCATTCAGAAATAAAGTGGCCTCAATTCTCTCAAGCCTAATTGCTTTCAACTTGAAGAAAATCACTGCTCAGGTGATTTAAATCATGCACCTTTTGCCTGGACATCTCAGTTATTTAAAAAAAAAAAAA
>VXAC01004207.1:1248694-1325608 GCA_013399225.1 Rhipidura dahli
GCACTTACATTTAGTTAAAAAAAAAAAAAAAAAAAAAAAAAAAAGGTACTTCTTCCATTCCAGGGAGAATAACATGTCCATTTCCTGAGTCTCCTTCACAAAAAACAAATTATAATTCATAGATCCACAGCAATTTCAGTCAGAGAGGAGCATTTTGAGCAGAAGCTTAATTAGTAAAGGAGCAAAGGGGAGGGATGTGAGGGCAGGCAGCAGAGTCCCCACAGCAGCCACACAGGGCCAGGGGAGGCTCAGTGGGAGGACGTGTGCTGGATCAGCTGTGCACGGCCCCAGGCAGTGCAGCTCACTGAGTTTTATTTGGGCTCTCGCTGCTCGTCTGTTCAGCCTGGTTTGCTGAGACACTTCTGATGTTCAGGGACCAAAAGCACCAGGCAAAGCTGGTTTGGGTAATGAAGATGCTGTCAATTGACAGCTGAGTCCTCCAGGAGAGCCTGAGCCTGTTAGGAGAGGCACAATTCTGCCTTCATGGTCCTGTGGACCAAACTTTTGATAAGCAAAGTTTTACTGACTTAAAGGCTATTTTTTTTCTTTTTAATTTTTATTTTTACAAACCACAGCTATCTTGTGATTTCATCAATGTTTCTTTATTCCCACTGATTTTCTCCCATACTTACTGACACTACTCAAATATTGCAACACATGAAACCCACTATGGGGCACATGATGCACAGGAAAAAAAAGGCTCACTTGGCTTCATGCTTCATCAGTACTACCCTAGTTGGCTTTTTATCCTTCAGGCAATAGTGCCTTAATATCAACTCTCAGAACATTGGTTCTGAACTATTTCAATAACACTGCCAGAGTTCACTTTGCCAGCTTGTTCACAGGGGATTATTATCAAAAACCCCATCCTTTATCACTGCTATCAGTACCTGGTGTTTTTCTCTGAATGCAACTTGGTTTGGGCCCAAACACAGCCTGCCTTCAGGTATCTATATGAGACTGGGCATTAATTAATTAATATTAATTAATATTAATTAATGAGTTCATTATTTAACTCATCTATTTTTAATTTCAGCAATATTTGAGCAATGAAAAGGTGTGCACAACAGCAAACACACATCATTACTTGAGAACAGGCATGTACCAAACCTGTGCAAGCCTACTCTATTTTTATTGCTTTGATTATAGTTTTCACTTTGATCCAAACCAATAACCTGACGTTGTTAATGAGCTCCTTCCTAATGCAGTTATGTCACATGCTCAGTATTTTAATTCCTTCTGTTTTGTCAGTGACTCTGAGTCCTTTTCAACTGAATAAGCTGATTTTTTTCACACAAGCCCATATCTCTGCATGTTCATAATCTATTTTTTTTTTTTAAATATTTTAGTTTGCTGGAGAAAAGAACCATAATTTCTCCTATTTTCCCTTTGCACGTAAATGCAGAATTGTATCACCTTATTTGGGGAAGGAGAGGAGATATGACAATACCCCTTGTTCCTTTTTCTTACCAAGAGCAGCAGCTACAAGGTTTCCCAGTGAGCAGACCTGTGCTGCTGCACTGGAACTGAAGTACCAAGGGAGAAAAGATCCAGGGGGAAATGTAAAGGTGACAGAGTTTTATGCTTCAATTTAGTTACAACAATTAAAAGATGAAATAGCACAGAACTGGAAGCAGTTTTGTAAAACCTGAGATCAGACCAAAAAAATTATTTTCATCATTTTCAAGCAAGCATTTGAGCTGAAGGGATAATAAGAAAATGGAAATAATTTTTTAATTAAGTATCTTTGCTTCTCTCATCTTATTTTGGCTCCTCTATTATACCATCTCCAACTGTTCACAGCCTGAAAGAGGTGGTGGAGGGGGAGGATGAGATACAAAATATGAATTCTTAATGAAAACTTTCATATTATGATTAGTTACTACAAGTTTTTTGGTGTTTTTTGGTTTAAGGTTGTGTTTTTTTTTTTTTTTTTAATGAAGAAAATTCCTTTTCAGGTCATCTTTAAAACTTTTTTGAAGTGAGTGGGTCTTATATGTATCTTACAGCTCTTTGAAAATCTTTGTGACAAGGAAAGGAATTGAGCTCTTTTAATAATGGCATGTTATTAAAACCACTAATGATTTTGCTGTTTAAAAGTGAGCTTTAATGATTATAACTCCCCTTTGATCAGCACAAAATGGTGACTAATCTGAGAGGGGAAAAAAACCCAAATTTTTAAGACTCAGAGTCTCTCCTAAGCCTGGTGGCTGCTCTAAAAGCTCAGAGACAAAAGACTAAAAAGAGAATAAAACAGGCAGCAAACAATAAGTGCAGATGCTTTATTTGTACCCTGAAATACTCCCCTGTCTAAATAGCAATGAAAAAAATAGAGAAAAATATATGGTTTGACCTCCCCTGCTTTTTGAATTTCTACTCTTTCTCTCCTGTCAGAATCTTCCTCTCCTCATTGATACCTTCAGGCAAATACGAGGCCAATGCAAACTCTATTCTTTGTGCCTAATACAAAGTCATTTATGATTTGACTTTCTGTTTTTGAAAGACAAAGGTACAGAAAGAGAAGAAAAATAAAACTACTGTCAATAAATTCAATTCAGAGAGGTCCTCCTCCACCCCTCACCAGCTGACTTGCTCTTTGCTGGCTGTTGTGGATTTAGTGATGATGCAGGATTTCAGGGCTGGCTTCAGGTTCTGTCCCACCAAACATTCCATCAGAGAATTCCCCCATCGTTTTTTTAAGATCCCACCAAGTAGGGCAGCTCTTACTGGTCACATGTCTACCCATGATGTCAAACAGGTTGAGCTGGCAGCCCCAAACTCTTCCTGTTTATATCTTCAATCCCTCTGACTCCATAAGGGCTCTTTTCCATCCTCTGGGATGGCTTTTCCATACCCCAGGCACCATCTCCTGTGCATGGCTCTCTAACAAGGAAAACTTTTCATTCAATGATGTGTAGAACATTTCCCATTCCCTTGGATTTTTAGTGCAAAGTGCTCAGGGGACCTTACATTGTATTTAGATCTGACCAAGAAAAGCCAACATCCCACGAGGATCACCTCACACAGCTTGAGAGGGAACAATTTGCAATGGCATCTAATCACCCTGGATGGCAACTGGGCTCATGTGACCAACCCCCAATTTCCTCCTCTTGCCTCCACCAGATTTCAGAGGAAGAATAAATTAAAAACTTTAAAAAAAAATTAATAAAGGTCAGAATTAACTCTTTCTTATGAATTTTTTCTTCTAGATCCCTCAAATATGGTATCTAAAGCTGCTGTTCAACTCTGTTGTTATACAGATGGCTGAATTTCAAAATGTCTTCTTACCCCTTGCTTCTTCCTATCTTCTGAAATTTTAGACTGAGGCAAATTTCCCTACTGTGTTTCAGAAAATGACATAATGTATTTTTAATTATCAGTATTATTTTCACACTGTGGGTTTGATCTGAGCCACAGCAAAATCTGTGCTTAGAATCAAACAGGAAGTGAACCCAATAATATTTTTGTACTTTTTTCCTCAGAACAAATTTCTGAGGAGATGAAGTGAGCGAATTCAGCTGATAATTCTTCACTTGTTTCCCCCTTGTGAATCACAGAAGTATTAACTGATTGCTTTTACACACTTAAAATGCAACAGAGTAATTTTTTTTTGCTGTTGTGCATTTGTTTGGTTTTTTCCTGACTCACTAACATTAGCAAGAAATGGCACATAACACCACAACACATTAATAGCTGCTGCTCTTCAAACATCATCATAACACAATCTCTTCTTGTGTTCATTTACAAATGTTGTGTGAAAGAAAGAAGTGGAGCCTGTGGGGTTTTTTTTTGTATTTCTACACCCCAGCAGAAGGAAAAGCCGATTAAAAGATTTATTCCAATATTTACATGACACACACTGTTGCAGCATTAAAATGTGAGCTTGCTCCTTTTGCAAATCTCTTTAGCACTCTTTTCTCCCCTTTGTTTCTAATGCAACTTTTCAATGGCAGTCACAAGTTTCAGTGACTTCAGCCAGCAATTGTGCATCCCCTCCAGTTCTTCTTTTCCCTCTCCTCCTCTTCTCCCCCTTACTCCACTTTCTTTTTATATTGACCTGCAATGTGCACTGGCCCCAGAAAGCCACCCAGGTCCTGGCTGTGCCACAAAAAGCGTGGACAGGTCAAGGGAGAGGATTCTGCCTCTCTGCTCTGCTCTGGTGAGACCCAACCTACAGAGCTGCCTCCAGCCCCGGGGTCCTCAACACAGGAAGGATGTGGAGCTGCTGGAGCAACTCCTGAGGAGGCCACCAAGATGCTCCAAGAGCTGGAGCCCTTCTGCTCTGGAGCCAGGCTGGGAGAGCCAGGGGTGTTCAGTGTGTTAAGGGGAAGGCTCTGGGGAGAGTGCCTAAAGGGGCTCTGAGAGAGCTGGAGAGGGACTTGGGACAGGGATCTGGAGGGACAAGAATAGGGGGAATGGCTTCAAAGTGAACTAGGGCAGGTTTAGATGGCATACTGGGAAGAGATTCATCCCTGTGAGGGTGGTAAGGCCCTGGCACAGATGTGAATGCCTCGTACCTGGAAGTTTTCAAGGCAAAATTGGACAGAGCTTGGAGCACCCTGGGATAGAGGACATGTCCCTGCCCATGGCAGGGGGTGGCACTGGATGAGTTTTAAGGTCCATTCCAACCCACACTGTTCTGCAATTCTATGATGATTCTGCAGAGGTTCACGTAGGAGGTGTCTAAGCCATTTCCTCACTCCCAGCACTGCTCCACACATCCTTCTACACTCCAGCTTCGCTCTGCACATCCTCTTTGCAATGTCACCCTGTGTAACCTCTATCCACACATCTCCTTATGTTTGGAACAGCCTTGTCAGTGGATGCTACATCAGTACCCTCCACATTTCAAACACTCTCCTTAAAGTTTATCAATCTCCAGTAGCCTGGGAAATACAGTAGAAAGGTATGGTTGGCATCACAAACAGCATCAGAGCCTTTGTTACAAGTTGCACATTTCTAGAACCAAAAGTAGCCCCGAGGCTGCAGCCTTATCTGCTTTCCCCATTTTCTGGCATTCTCAAAGAAATCAGAAATGGGTGTGAGGAGAAATAAAGACACCCTGGTATTTCTATTATTCCATGTCTGTCAGATGTCTGAGCAGTTTGATCAGGACTGAAGTGCTCCTGTTGGGAGGGAACTGCAGCATTTCCCCTGCCCAAGGCATTTGCCTTTGTACAATGGTGCTGTGCATTCTCCATGGTCATTATGGTGTGGTGGAAGGCAACAATTTACCCTGAACACTGGAGGCAGTTAAGCAGACATATTTAAATAATAAACAACTAGATGTACACAGTTGGCATTCCACAATATTAATTCCCAACATTTCTGAATGCATTCAAATATCACAGAGCTTGAGCAACAGGCATTTTAGGCTTCCTATTAAATACAAAGAGATGTAGAGCCATAGAAAAAAAATTAAAATGCTCTGTGTATAGACAGCTGTTTGTGGCAGACCTGGGAGAGAACCTTAATCTGATCTATCCTCTTGAGAGTTTTAAATGTGCTACCTTCCCTGCCATCAGTGTCCTGTGATCAGCCTCATGAATATGCCAGTGGAATACTGGCTGGAATACTTCAGAAAACCCTTCCCCACGAGTACAGCAGACTTGTACAGAGGATCTTAGCTAAACCCATTCTAACACAGCTGATATTTGTTTCATGTTGACAGTCAGCAGCACCATCATCAATTTTACACCAATTTCATGGACCAGCAAAGTAATCACTTCTGTTCCTTGACCACTGAAGAAAAAAAGTTCCGTATTAAAAATATCAAAACTACGAACTGCAGACATAGGGAGCCAAACATCTTAGTTCAAAGGCATTTGATGGATAATACATTATTGTAAAACAATTTATTCTCCCTCTCTGTTGCCAATTGCCATTCTATTTCCTACTATCCTTGTCCCAGCTTTTCCCTCAATCCATGTTTCACTGCCCAGTCTGGGCTCTGAAGTGCTCCCAGTGATCACTGGAGACACATCCTTTGCCCCTGGAAATCCTCTCCTTATCACAGGTCTGATACTTACACTGTGCTAGTCCTAGTTGCTAATTAGTTGATTAGTAGATTAGGATCAGCACTGCAAAACCCCTAAGTAGCAGAATTCCAGTTCGTTGGGGGAGGGAGGTATTTTTCTGGTGAATGTGCATTAGACCTAGCCTGGAATAACCAAAACATCAAACACAGTTCAGACTGATAAAGTGCTGAAATCCTGACAAAGTAACATGCTTAAATTAGAAACGTAACAAATTTGGTTCTTCAAGAGCTGAATGAATAGCAGAATCTTTCTCCTCACAGTTTCAGATTCAGTTTTATGAGAATAAACTTTTATGAAAAGTTTTTTCACTCCCTGTGTGACATGAAAGAAGCTTGGTAGCTCAAGTTCCATAGTAAGCTCATAGGAGAATATATCAAACCATCACCACTAAACATCCAACAGAACTTGCAGGCACAGAGATGTAAAATTAACCACACTCAGAAAGATATTCTTGAGTGCCGCAAGGGGAACCTTTTGGAATGAACAAATTTTCCACTGTGCCTTGGTTGTTTCATGGATAAAAGCAGAATTTCTGGTTCACGACACAACTAAACTCATCACACACAGACACGAACATTCAGGAATAGCAGGGCTTGACCCTGGGCTACTACAGGAAGTTTATCACATACATAAAGGCTTGGGATCACACTCTGAATTTCTCAGCACAGGAAATGGTCTCCTCTGTGCAAGCAGCAACTCGTTCAGAGCTCAGCTTGCAATACGGTTTTAGTACGGATACTTTTGTGACTTTTTAAATAAAATAAACCCACCAAGTTACTCAGACAGCAATACCACACTAATTCTTTGACACCAAAATAAGTTTCAACTACTATCATCATGAAAGATAAGAAAGACAGGAAAAGAAAAGAAGGACAGGGGAAAAAAAAAAAAAAAAAGATCAGAAGATTTTTAAATAGCCAGAATGCTTTTTGATTATCTGCTTGTATTCTGTACCAAAGCCCAGCCAAAACTAACAGAACTAATATATCACTTGGGGTTTAACAGTTAAAATGTATGTTAGGTATCCAATTAACAGAACAACATATGCCAGATAATTAATGAAAATGCCAATAAAAACTGTAATGAAGTAACTGCTGAACTGCAGGACACATATTCTGAGAAAATTCTCCACCCAGTGTTTTCCCCATGAAATAAATGGAGATGGCTCAGTAAGAATCACACTGGAAAACACCACGATCACTTGTGGCCTTTCCCACAGGCCAGCACTGCCATGTCCCTAAAACAGCCACTCTTCACCTGGCACGTGGCACTGAGCAGGGGACTCCCTGACCAAGAATGGTTTGTAGCCAGCAGATAACAATGGAAGGAAAACAGCCTCTCGTTTTTCTGTCCCTCCTCCCAGAACCAAAGGCCTGGGTACAATTCCTACACCCCTGACAGATGAGATTAGCTAATGACAAGCTCTGGAGTCATCCAGTAAGTCCAGCAAAGAATATACAAGTAAATGTACAGAAAAAAGGCTGCTGTCAGCAAATTTGAAAGCTTCACTTTCTTTCAGATCAGAACTTGCAGAAAATCAATTTTTACATGAATTTTTATTTTTCTTTTAGAACAACTCTGCAGTCAGACTGAGTCAAGCTTACCATCTGCTGCAGAGAGAAATACAGCCATACTCGAGATTACATTATCAAACTTCTTTGTAAACTTTACATGCAAGCTGTTCCTGTCAGAATTGAAGTCATTGTGATAATACATCTTAATATTCGGTCAGGCTTTAAATAAAGACTGACAAAAGTCCACATATGGATGACAAGCTGTTCTACAGTAAATATTTTTGTATTTATTGAGAAGGGGCTTATGGCAGTTTAGGACGTATTCCATCAGGCATTTTGGTTTGAACTACTAACTGATTAATGAAACCAAGATAAAATCCCTGTTCAAAAATCCTCACCAAAATTTTTTTTTTTAAGTTAACCTGATCCTATTCTTACTTCTATTTAGTTATGCTTTTACATCAGTATTGCTTGAAAACTTTTCCCAGCTGGTGGATGTTATAGAATGGAAGACATTTAGTACCCTGTATTTTAAGCAAGGCTTAATTCCCAACTGGCACTGAATGGAGCTATCTATGGAACAGAAAAAGCAAACACAATGTAATTTTACCATTATAGCTGACCCCCTAAAGCACAGTAAAAATTCTTCCACTTTTTTGTGTAAATAAACTTGTTAAACTCATTTCCAATATTCCCAAAAATGAGGGGATACAGCATAAAAATCCTTCAAGAATTCCTTTTCCACATTCTCTAGTTAGAAACACAGCTTACAGAAAAGCAAACGCAAAAGCAAATGTTGTGACAAGTAGGGATTAAGTTGCTTTTTCAGTTTTGATTCCCTTTTGAGAAGTTACAAGGCACATGCTGCAATTAATACTGCAATTAACAAAGTTAACTATGTGCTCCAAGTTCATTACCCACTATTGCTTTATTACAGCAACTATGCAAGTAACTCACTACAGCAAAGAAAAAACAGTTTTTAAAACACCTGCATGAAACATTTATTATGTGCAGTCACAGACAAGCATGCCTCATGTAAAACAAATCCCAATGCAAAGAAATAACCTTACCCTGATGCTGGATCCACAGCTATGGCCTTGGGGTTGTTGAGGTCCAGCTCGATGAGGGTGACACACACTGACCCATTCTGGCTGCAAACAAAGATCCTGTCACTGACATGATCCACAAAGTAAAAATTCCCCGTGATCCAGTCGATTGCTATTTGCTGCACATCTGCCAAAAAAAGGGAAAAAAAAAGAAGAGAAGAAAGAAAGAGAAGCTCAGGAGTGCAGTTTCAATCCAAGTTAGTGGCTGCTGGCTGCTCTGCCAGCAGATGCTCCTCTCACTTAAAGAGCTCCAGCTGCTTTACATCTATTATATGGTTTCTAATAAGGAATCCAATTCTCAATACACAAACAGTGGTGGGGGGAGAATTTTTCCTTTTTAAGCACAGACATCTGACTGCAACCTCAGTGGTGCGAAAGACACACATTTGTTTGGAGCTCTCTTCAGTATTTTTAGGTCATTGTGGATTTTTTTATGGCATCCTCAGAAGTAACACCACTGAAAGATGGAGCACCTGTGAAACGGCTGAAACGCATGGTACCAGACTGCTGGCAGAAGGCAGCTCTGAAGACACTCAGATTCTGAATTTAGTGTTCTAGGGTGTCTGTTACACCATGGGGATGGACCACTGGTAAAGGTTCAAAGAGTTTGTTGGCTATATATGAAGGGGACTAAAAGCAGACTAGAAATACTTCACGGAAATAAAAAAAAATATGATACGCATGTCTAAGCCCACCAGATCTGTGAATTCATTTTCATTGAAAACACTTTTTTCTTGTAGTTCTGGGGTATCTGGATGCAGCCAGATTTCTGCTAATTGCCACAAGAAGTAGCATTGAAGTAACTGTCTGTGTAATAATATAGAGACTTTTATTAACAACCAAGTTTTTCTTCTCAGGGTGCTGTGGCAGCTTCACAGCCCCCTCACACAACTGCTCACCCAATTCCTTGTGGGATCCTGGAACCACGTTCTGTAAATGCCTTATAAATCCTGCATTTTTCTTATAAATCACCTGACCTGTCCATATAGGGTCTTACTGTTACAGTAAGCAAAAGTATAGAGAAGTGCAAAGAACATAACTTTATCAATTTCATTTAACTAAGATTTCTTCCTCTTCCTGATGGCAGTACTGCATTGATAACACTCTGTGAGACTTAGTTATTCTTAAATTAAGAGTAACTCAATTAATAGAAAAATATTTCCTGTTAAATGTTTTCAATGTTCACTATAAATGATTTTTGATTTTAAGAAAAATAATATATGTTTATTATGTTACAGTGGTTTGAAAATAGTGCGAACACAAGTGGAGATTCTATAATGGTAAGAGAAGGTAGATGTGATACAATAACATTTCTCACAGTAGTTTTCTTTTTCCTTTTTACTTTCAATTGTCTGTATGTTTATCATCCTTCAGTTGTAGGATTTTTTAGGTTTGCTTTCCACAATCCAATACAAAACTGCTGCCACCATCACATCCACGCTGTCTTGGACAGCAATAAGTAAACCTGACTGAGCAAAAATTGTCTTCATTTAGTTTTTGCTGATAACTCAGGGCTTATGAGCCTTGTACTTGCTTAAAACTCATTTGTTGTCCTTCAAAGTGCAGGTAACTTAAACAAGATTTACTCAATGAAATACCAGCAGCACCAACTGTATCCCACCTCAGCCACCCCATTACACAGTTCACTGCTGCCTTCTGTCTCTCCCATTCCTGCCCTTCCACTACTCATTTCCCTTTTAATTCAAAGTGAATATTGTGCCTGATAGGTCCTATTACAAAGATCTGCTGAGCCAGAATAAAGGAATGCTCCATTTAGCCCAATATCCCAACTCCAGAGGAGGCCAATGTCAGATGCACTGTGAGATATGTGAGCACGGATATATTTTAGACAACAGGAAGAAAACACTTCTTTTTCCCTCCCCTTTTCCAAGCAAAATATAGGACATGTTTTTAAAAATACCAGAAGAAAAATCTGTGCCTCTGGAAATCAGTAGTAGTTAAAGCATATTTGATGTGTCTGCTTGTCATTTTCTGAAGCTGGATTCATGGAATGAAAAATTTATGGTTTGCTGATTCAGGGAGACTTTTGAAAATTGCAGATAAGCTTCTATGTAATAGAAGCATGTCAGGAAATATTGTTTATACAGGACAAAAGGTACAAAAGGGATGCAATTTCAAACATTTGTAGAAATAAAACTAGTAATTAAATTCCTGCAATGAGAGCTCTAGACGATTGCTGTACACTGCAAGAAGTGGATGAAAAAGAACAAGGTTAAGTAGCAGCTTGTTGGAGGAGGGTATGTTTTTCTTCTTATTGTGTGAAAAATGTACCTGTTTTTAGATAAATGTGATATATACATGAAAGGCACATCACACACAGGTGATTGGATTTGTTAACATACCAGTACTTGCACTTATAAAATGTTTGCTCTGCTTTTTCCGTAAGTTTTTGGTAACACATCACAAGAAATTGCACCAGACTGGGATTTTTTACTGTAAATCAAGAATAATTAACTCAAGGTCATGAATGGGATAACCATTTGCATTAGCTCAGCATTCCAGGAGAAGGGACACATCCAGAAGCAATTCCACACCATGACCTTTGTGCCAAATGGCACTGGTAGCTCTGAACACTTCTTTACCCAATTTCCCTTCCCCAGCAGGATGCCTTTGGGAAGGGCAGGGATGTCCCAGCACCACAGGCTGTTGGAGAGGTTTAGGCTCATTCCAACTGCATTCCTTGTAAAGCTGTTCCTTCCATGTTTCAAGACTTTTATCACAGAGTTTCCAGAAAAAGCAACACAGAGTTCACAATCATTTTCTTCAGAGGAGTTTTCCCCAGAGAGGTGTCCTGCTGTGCAAAGAACACTCTCCCCAAAAACCAGACCATCACTGGCATCAGCAATCAACCTGGACACTGAGCCCTCAGTGGCACTGGTGTGTTGTAGATACCCCTGACGTGCTTTGGGATTTGTCTCTGTTCCATGACACATCCACCTTCTCACTAGAGAAGCTGATAAAGAATTGTCCATTCCCCCACCACAGCAAATTCTGCACAAGAAATCCCCCTCAGTTAGCAGATAATGGGTGCTGTGAATCCTGTTTTGTTCTCTGTAGTTTGGTGGAAGCTCTGCATGAAGCTGCTGTGAGTGGCTTTCCAGTTATCACACGAGTTGCATGCACTGTAAGCCACAGAGATAAGGCTGTGGTTGAACTGAGGACTTTATATATATATATTTTTTTATATATATATAACTTCTTGTACTCAAGAACGTACTCAATTCATTTCATGCCTATTTCTGCATTCATATATAAACCCCACTATGTGCAGATGTCTGGTCCACTCACATCTTTCAAGTAATGGATCTTTTTTTCTTTCATTCACACAGTTTCAGAAGTCTCTAAAAAGAAATGTTTCCCCTTGAAAACACTCATATTTATTCTGAGCAATCTTCTATAAAGTTCTGGGGGTTTTTCCTATATTAATAACAGTTTCCTGGGAGCATTTCTGCCAAATGGGATCATCTTTCCTTTATTACTTTCTAAAAAACTAGGATTTCCTCTTAAGGACTTCATAAAGAATTGTTAAGAGACAGAATATAGGTAAATTCTGCTCTAGTTAATGACATTATGTAGACCATGGGCACAGCAAAACTGTGTCTGGAAGTGAACTCTTCCTATTTGTTTTAAACACAAAGACATTATTAGAACTTCAGAGAAAATAATAATTTCATATGAGGGTGGCTTAATCTTCAAAGGGTCCTGGAAATATATGTCTTACGGCCAAACCATAGCCTGTGAAAATCAGAGGAAAATAGAATGGCTGTCTTCTTTCAGTTTGATTTCCCAACATATCTCTTGTACTGCATGAATTACTACATTTATTTCCATTTCATATCAAGACTTGGACAAGACTTCAGATCTTCAGCAGAAGAGAGGGAAAACCAGTGACATATTCTTGTATTTCTGTTACTGCTGTAATCAAGGATTCTGCCCATGCTCTGTCTATTAAAATCAGTATTAAATTATAAATTATGTAATTACATTATAAATTATAAATTATGTAAATTATATTAACAGATTTCATTTTTCCCAGATGTAGAAACAAAACATTAGCAAGCTTTTTCCTGTAAATGCTTTAGTATAAACACTGCTTATTTTTAATGTAAGAACTGATAGGAGCAAACTACTCAGTGTAGTTGTTGGGGTGGTTTTGAGAAACTTCTGAGTGAACTGGGGCATGATTTTGGATGAAATATAAGTGAAATGAAAAATATTTATTGAGCTCTCCATTCGCTTCTTGTCAATAATGAAAGAGAAAAACATTCAGTATTTCAAGAGAAAGAACTTAGCCTCTACTGCCTTATACAGTAAATTTTTCCTTATTCTGGGCATTAATGCAATGAGGATCTCATCACATATGCACATATAAATCAGTATTGATTCCATGTTTAGATTTCTCCCACATTAATATATAGTTGCAAAATACGTATTTGAAAGTGCTTAAAACAACCTCTTTCTTTGACACAAAAATCCTGGGTTTTTTTTTTTTGGTGTGGTTTTTTTTTTTGTTTCATTTTTTTGTTTGTTTTTCTATTGCAAAAATGGATTTCAAAGCAAGAATTATGTTGATTATTTTAAATTACTTCTTTTTCCTCTATAACACATTTATCTCCCTTCTGAATGCAATGTCCAAACTGGCATTGCCAGACTTAGTTTAATTTATGATTGAGTTAGAAAGAAAAAAGAGATAAAATGACGTATTTAGCAAGGAACAAACAAATTTTATTGCAAAGAAATGCAGAAAGACACTTGGGGATGGACTTTTTGCCTCCACTGAGTAAAATGCCAAGTTTTGAACAAGACAAGGAGCACCAAGGTTTGTTTTTCTCCAACAGGCAGTGATGGTGAGAGCAGCAAGTAGTGTTAAAACACGTAAATGACAAGCTGTGAAGTCCTGCACCAGCACTGCCTTTGCTGTGCCTCTCTGCTGACATTAATGTTCCTAATTAGCAGCTCAGACAGCCTTATACTGACACTGTGCTTTGGGAAAGGGAAGCTGGAATGGATTTTTTCTGTGCCCCTTCTACTACCAAGAATTTGCCATCATTCTGTCTGCAATGCCACTTAAAAAATACGATTTTTATTAAAGATGTCACCATTCAATAAGTCAGACACGCTGGTGTGTGAGCTTTTAACAGCCATGTCCAGAGTGATTATTACACAAGTTGAAAAATGAAAAATCAAGTGAAAAATATCCATCCATCTTTTTCAAATGACTCATCCTCAAGTATCTGATTCCTCTGAGTCAAATCAGCCTTCACAGATATTCTTTGTTAGAAGCACAATGCAGAACTTAAAATATACTAACTTTAAATAAGCACTTTAAAGCATCCAGACTTTAAATTTCTAAAAGGAAGAGAAAGCTTTTCCTTTTCTTTGCAGAGTAAAATCATTCAAATTCCAATCAATTTGGTTACTGACAAAAATATTGTTGGCTTTCTTTCAACCCCAGAGCATAATACACTGCACTAAAACCTATAAATGTGAATGCTGAGGCAATAGCAGCTTCCCCCAAGCTGAAGAATTTTCAAAAATATAGGAATAATCTAAATATTATGAATACTTAATTAAAGCATCCTGATAGCTCAGAAAGACACAAAATCTCTCAGAGATGAGGTTGATTCAGGCACTCTGAGATTCAGGCACTCTGAGATTCAGGCATTCAGCTTCCAACCAGGTGCAGAAGAGAACAAATCTGGGCATTTGGTGAGGAAGTGGAACAGGCTGTGGCTGCCCCATCCCTGCCAGTGTCCAGGGGCTTGGAGCACCCTGGGATGTCCCTGAAGATGTCCCTGCCCATGGCAGGGGAGTGAGATGAGCTTAGAGGTCTCTTTCAACCCAAACCATTCTGTGATTCCGTGATTCCACACTGGCTGAGGCTGAGTATTGAGCAGGTACTGAGAGAGAAATGTCAAAGTGTGGGTTTAACAATAAACCTCCTCTTCCTATTGGAAATCCAATAAAACAATATTAACAACACGAAAACAAGAATCACTTCTTCCTCTTCTAAAAAATTCCTTTACAGAGAGCACTCAGAGGAAATGTGAGGATGCCCCAGGGATGTATGTGTCCTTCCCAGGAATTTTATAGCAGGGGAGCAGAATCTGGTCCTAAGTATATTTCTTTTTTACTTTTGTTATAGAAGGATTCTATTAGAAAATGCATCAAGGCTCTGGAATGAGCAAGATTAATAAAATTTCTGTTACTGGGTGCACAGTGCTGGCCGTGATGCCAACAGGTTAAAAGAGCAAGGAAGAAGTGAGAAAAAAATTAATTAAGGCCCTTGTGAGTGGCCCTGTCTTTTAATCCTGACAGCTGGGATTTTTATAGAGTGAATTTTCTGGCATCAATCTCATGTCAAAAATAAGTAAGAATAGCTGAAAACCATAACATTCCTAATTTCTGCATTACTGAGTTTCAAACACATTGCCCAGTGATTGCAAACCTGTAATGGGGTCCCAGTGGCCCGTGTTCATGCTGAACAATAAAGGCAGATTTATGGAGGTACACAGCTATAACAGTCAGAATTTTTTCTCTTTTTAGCTGCACATTCAAAAGCTTCTTATAAATCTAGTGAGGCTGTAAATCAAACCCAGTTATTTACTTCAGAGCAGTTAAGTCACCCACTGTTAAAATTAAAGCATAATTCAGCTGCAACAGGCATCCCACCAAGCCCGGAGAGCGGCTCTGGGGACACGGAGTGGCTGCACCAGCCTGGGACATTCCTTTGCTTCAACCACCTTCCAGCAAAGACAGAAATCCACCACCTTCCACCTCCCTAGGACTGCCCCCTGAAGGGGTTATGAACCCCACAAACCACCATTACACAACAATAAAGCCACTTAAACGTTTTTCCACACACAGGCTGAGCAGTCGATTATTACAATGCAAAGAGATGCCAATAAATACATGGAATTACTTTCACAATGCAAAGTATTTAAGGGGAATGACTTCCAGAGAGAGTTTGAACAGTTTAATACCAGAGGTAAGCAACGGTGCTTTAAGAAATGCTTTTGGGGAGATAATTTAGAAGTGAATTATCTCTGACAACTCTTAATGGGTTAGGCAACAAAGGAAACTCACACTGCACATTTTTCATGGAAGGCCACATTTGTCTAGGAACACTCATTCACAGGACCCAGATATTCTCTAGGTTCTTGTAGTTACAATGCAGATCATAATTTTGTAGGATAATTTCATTTGGAGGCCACTCTATTTGCTGTTAGCCGTGTATGGTCTGGACAATATGAAATACAGGACATGCCATGACCCACTGCTATAAATCAATCCCAAAGGTCATTATTCCACTGCATTTTAATCAGAAAGGTAATACTGATCACAGAGTATTTAATTTTGTTATACAGACATATCCTTATTTTGCATGAAAGTCTTTGTCTCCATCTCAAACAGGTTAGGGGAACGGGAGAAGACATTACACTTCCAAAAAAACCCCAAAAAACCTCCCAATTTTGCTAAAATAAATAGAATAGAACTTGCTTTTAATATAATTAAAATATCCATACAGAGTCCATTTTAAATCCAGCTTGAGAATTCCAACTTAGAAAATACTAGAAAATCTAAAAACATTCTCAATAATAAAAAAAATGTGACCTGCACAGTTAGCAAACATACACCTCATTTCTTCACATAGTATTTCAGAAACAAAGCCCTATAATGTACTTTACTAGATGAAATAGCCTCTTTTTTTAGGGTTGCTAAGGAAAGGAAAAGAACTTGCTTCTTACATGAAGGACATTAAGGCTTTTTCTTCATCTTTTCCCCTCTCTCTAACAGAGGGATCACCACACCAGGCCAGCAGCAGGCTGGCACTGCTGCAGATTCTGAAACCACTGCCCAGCACCTACAAAAGTCATTTGAGCAAAACAAACAAATAAAACCCTCCCTGTCCACTAATGCTGCCAACAGACAATAACAATGCATCCCATGTAAATATTGCCTCATCCTCCCTTTCTCCCTCTCTGTCCTTTTCTTTTTTTCAGCCATTTATTACATATTTTCAATATCAAAACAGTAACCTTTGAGGAGAAGGCTGTTATCCATTATATGTGACCTGACCAACCAAGCCAACAACTGCCCAGACTTAAAATATCGACATTGCTACTGCACTTCAAAAATAAATAAAAATTCCTTCCTAACTTATTTCCAGTAATGCAAGAAAGAAAAATAACACATGGCTTTAGATATATACATAAATTATTTTTCTATCCATTTTCAACCAGACATCAGGACGCTGCTTTTTTATTGTTTATTTATTTCTCTCATCATCACAATAGAGCTTCTATTGGTCTACCTGAGCATTATCCTTAACCAGAATGGCACCACAGATCCCATTAAAAGTCTCATAAATCACTCAAATAGCTGCTGCTTACAGAAATATGTCACAAACTGCATATTATATTTGTAGAACCTGACCTTTGCTTTTAGGCAGCTTCCAGCCCTTCCCAAAAGTGGCCACTCCAGGAAGATGTGAGGCCATAACCCCCCCTCTTCACAACCACAGAGGCTCCAGGTACCTTTGTACCCCCCATCATTTCAGTGTTTCAGGTTTCAAACCTCACAGTGTCTGTTATTCTCTGGTTAGAGGGGAAATGTCATCCTGTACATTTAGGAAGAACACTGGTCTCCTGACCACCAGCACATTGCCTTTCCTCCTGAATCACCCCTCCTTCCATGTGAATAACAAAATAAAATTGTCCCTTGCAATGAAGTGCAGAGGAGAGACATGAACACGCACTGCACCCTCCTCCAGGACCCCTTGTCTTGCTCCAGGCCATAATTTCTGCCCATAAACTTTGTGCTTGCCCTGATGTGAAACCAGCTCTATGCTGAGCCACCCCAAAGGCAGCACAGGACATGGGGCAACCCTGAGTGGAGCAGGGGCACAGCTCCAGGTGCTCCTCAGACCCAGGTCCCTGCAGCCAGCAGCAGCTCTGCTCTGCAGAGCATGGACCCCAGAGTGTCCACAGACTGACATAAAATACATTTCCTCATTACTTCATCTTACTTGAGCTGCCTTTCCCCAGTGGGTTTGGTTCTGAAGGTAATGCAGTGGTTATGACTGTTTAAAACAAATCTGAACTGTGCAACCAGTTGTGCAGACTCAATGACTAAACAATATATTCTCCAAAGAGTCTTAAAAGGAAAATACATATTTTCAGTGTAGGCACAACTAGAAGAGAAAAGGCACTAAGAGAAAAGGCACGAATCTTTTAAAACACATAATACTTATCTCTATATGTATCAACATACAAAAACCTCCCCCCATACTAAAAAATTGGATTCTATATTTAAGTAAAATAGCAAGAAATGACATTCAAGTCAAGTCCAAAAGTGCCCATAAGAGCGAGGGTGCCCTGAACTGTGGCACAGATCCCCACAACCTCCTTGGTCAGCTCATTATTTTTGGTAACACAGTGTGAGAGAAGTGTTACAGAATTACACGTGCACAGAGAAACCCAAACTTTGTCCCCAGCTCAGAAGTGCCACAGTGAATGCCTGGCCCAGCACATCGAGTGGCAGCTGCTGGGTGACATGCTGGGAAACCTCAGGACATCAATTTTATGCAAGCACACTGACCCTTTGCATATCCTGTCCTCATTAAACTGCTTACTATGGTTCCAACACATTTTTTTTCCAGAACAAAGAAAATCTTAAGTCTGATTTTAGCAGAAGTGATTTCCTCTGGTTAAAACATTTGTTGCATGCAATTTGTCAGTTCTGGAAAAGTGCTTCACTCACCTATTAAAAATGTGCAAGCAAACACAAGATTTTATTTTATTCAACTCACCTGACAAATAGTGAAAAGGATGAATTTTTTTCTTACATTTCATTTATTTCAAGATGCTGACACAATCCATAAGATTTTCAGCATTTCAAGTTCTACTCAAAAGCTGAAGTCACAAGTTCTAAATCAAATGTGCTTCATTTTAAGCAGAAATCCACAATTTTATGTATTGAGAACAAAGCCAATATTTCCGTGGGCTGGAGATAATACCTGCTGAGCCAGTCATTGCTTCTGCCATTTAAAGGAGTTAAAAACTGAAGAAAGCAATCCTATACTAAATCCCCAAATCAGATGGTGGTTTTAATTTGTCATCTCCATCCCAATCTAAATAATGCTCCCAGCTTTGCAAAACATGCAACCCCTCTTTTTGTAAGGGCTCCTGATAAAGTGACAAGGAAAGAACCAGTCTGTTATTTATTCTGACACCCACAGACCTTTGGGGTGCCTCTGTCACAGACTCCAGTCCAGCACAGGAATACCCAGGCTACTGTGAGGACAGAGAGCAGATCAGGCAAGACCTTAAGGTGCCACAGCAGCTGGCTGTAATTTTATCACTTGTGTAGCTTCTGCTTTCAGATTTACTTCTATTAATGCAATTATTCATTTCTATTAATTTCTGAAAAGCATGCTCTCTATTTCCCCCTTTTCCTGCAGTAGAACAAAGCATCACATCAAAACCTGAGTTTCAAAACACAGAGATTACCAGAGGCCACAAGTTTGATCAGGAGTCACAATATTTGTGATTTTAGTCTATGGCTCTTTTCATTGCATGAGACATGGAAACAGATCTTTTTTTTTTTTTTTTTCCCTCCTTTTCCTGCTGCTTCCCCAAGATCTGCAGCAGGTGGAATGTGTGGTTCAGTTGTGCAATTCCCTGGGGGTCACTCCCCTGCAGACTCAGATCTCTGGGTAGCACAGACAGCACAGAGAATTCCTGACACTGCTCAGGCTCATTGCTAACAAAACACTGTCCCCTCATGGCTTTAGCTACTGATAAATCTCTGTCTGGGACTGACTTTGGTCTGCAATTGCTCAAGTGCTTTGTTTTTTATACCTAAACATGGTTCCAGTTATGATGCTGGATGTAAACAAACCGTATTTTGGAGTTTATAGTTTTTATGTCCCCTTTGCTACTATAAAGGCAAAAGCACTTCCAAAGAAGACACAGACTTTTTGAAGTTTTCTGCAGTGTTGATCTGTGCCTCAGGAAAAATCTTTAGGAGGTAGAAGAACTCATTTAATGACACAATCCAAAGTGCATTATGGAAAAAGAAAAAATCAAAATAAAAACCAAAAAAAGAATCCTTGACTTCTTCAGTGGACTTCAGTGAAGTGTTTTAGGTTTTGAATGAAGTCTGAATTAAATATCTGCATTAATAAAAAATATCTGGAAGCGTGGCAAATTTGCTGTCAGTTAGTCCAAATGAAGCAAACTTGTTTAGCATCGAGTGAGAGACATTTACAAAGATATTTTTTCCATTCAAGAAGACAACCACTGGCTAAACTGCAAGAGATGTGAAATTTATAAACACAAAAATAAACTACCAGTAGAAAGCAAAAACAGTTATGCATATGTAATTAGCATATTGAAATATACTGAAATATTAACCAGATATTTTATTACCATTAAAGAAAGTTTCTAAGAGTGCACCTGAAGCCTCAAGTTCATAAACAACTTGACTGAAATGAGCAGGTTACAACTGTTTGTCTCCTATATAGCTCCTATACCTTTTCCCTGGGAGAAAGGCAGAAGACAAGCCCCTGTGAATACTGAGGAAATGTGGAATAGTTCCAAGAATAGTTCCAGTGGCTACCAAGTAAAAACCAAAATGAAACCAAAAGGTGCATATGGATGTCAAAGTTTTATGGGAAAATGTGAGTCTGAGCCCATAAAACATGCAGTACTTATTTCCTCATTTCAGGGAAAAAAATATTATTTGTGGGTTTTGGGGTTTTTTTAACCAATGTTTCACTACTGTTGTATGTGAGGATATAAATTCTTTTGTAAAATATTCCCTACAAAACTGTGAGATTTACGTCAGCAGAAACCTAGTTATCTACACATTACATCTTTATAACCCCCACCATGATTTTATTCCATATTCAAAACCTTGTTAACAAAATCAGAATGTTACTGTTTTACAAGAAGCATAATAATTCAATTTGACAGAGACGAAGAGCCCCTCAGCATTCTGATTGATAAAGATAAATTTATGTGGTAACTGATACTATGACAAAAAAGTCCTTTTTTCTTTACAAAACCCTTCTGCTACTGTGGGAGTTTGCTTGCTTGCTTCTTGGATTTCCTCCCTGGGGCAAGAGTTTTTCTGCCCAGGATAGGTTGGGATGGAGGGAAGACATAAAAACATCCAGTTGTGTCCCTCTTTAGGACTACAATGAAGCTAAATAAGAAAGAAGTCCAGAAATGGTGAGCTGGGAAACTCATAAAACAGGGAAAAGGGAATATGACAATTCAACATTGATAATTTTTGTCTCTCTCTTTGCAGAGATAGACTGTTCCAGGAGTTTAGAGAAGGAAAAAAAAGAACAAACCAAACCAACAGCAATCAAAATTTTGTACAGAGAAATGCCATTGCAATAAGAATTTTTATTTCCTGTACTCAGTCTGAGATTTAATTGTCCAGGGCACAACTACTGAAAAGTAAATTAAAAAAAAAGAAAAACAGGCAGCATGCCAGCTTTGCAAAGAGCAGAAGACAACGCCAGAGTTTTGACCAATGTCAATGCAGGATCAATTGTGGAAGCTGGATGAATAACAAAGCTTGAAAAACAGTAGCATCACATCTTTGAACAGCTGAAAAAATCCATTTGTGGCAATTAACAAGCAATTAATAAGTAGCTGTGGTGTCCAAAAGGATTGAGTGCAGACAACTTAATTTGGGATGGGGGGGTGGGAATGCCACCTAGTCAGGCTCTCTGCCATGGAAGCTCATGCCTCAAAGTGACACAACACAATGTTGTGGTGACAATACTCAAACCAGCAGCACAAATCTCAAGCAAATGGAATCACCTGTGTCCAAAAGATGCACCAAAAGCAGACAAATCCGTCACAGCCAATATTTAGAACTCCTGATAGAGGCGAGGCCCTCTTAGAATTTCAGCTATGCAGATTGTATCTTAACTTTTGTGCAAACACCATCAAGAATTGAGATATAGACCTGATTATATGAATGTTATTAATTCAAAAAAAGATAAGGAATTCACAGAACACACCACAGTCAAAGGATAAGGCCCCACTGATGGTGCCTGTTGGAACAGAAAGGTTGAATGAAGAGATATGAACTACTTTTATCCTTCCAGTAACCCTGATAACCATCAGAAGGGCTGTGCAGCACCAGTGATCAGCAAAGACTAGCCCCGAGCTGAAGAGAGGAGCACACTGATAAAAGGAAGTTTCTCTACAGGCCTAGGTCTCCAAAGGAGTCTTGTCATTACAGGGCACAGAAAAACTCTCTGAAAAAGGGCAATTAGCAGATAGCACCGTTTCCTGCACTAAATAAGAATCCACACTGCACTAGGAAAGCACCTTAATGAGGCTGTGTCAAATACTGGATTGGGAGTTCTGTAAATTCAGGGACATCAAATGAGGAATAAAAGTATGGAGAGGTGCAAAGAAAACATTTCCTGTATCATGGAGTATAAACATCCAACTAAAATTTGGACTTGGGCCTAAAATAGCAAGAAGCACATGGCAATTAAAATGCAAACAGGGAAACATGAAGATCCCAACAGGCACTGAGGAAGACATAAGGAAGACTCAGGAAAGATGTAGTGTGACACAACGGACAGTGATGGACCATGGATGACCCTCATGGATCCAACCTGGCTCCCTGTGGAGCATCCCCACGTTCCACAGCAAGAGCCTGTGCTGGAATCTGTGTGAGATAACATTCACAAGCCACCTAGAAGATGGCATGAATAACAAGGTGATGAGGTCAAATAAAAACAAGATTTCCAGAACAGAAAAGTTGATGGTCTGTTTTGAAGAACTGCAGGACCTTAGGAGACTGAGCAGCTGGAGAGAAAAAGGAGGTGGATAATTCAAGCTGGATAAATATTTGGTTAATGAGAAAATTGTCCTAGTTTTGTATATTTACTGATGTCTCTGTCTAGAGCACTTAAGAATGAGATATTGACACTATTAAAAAATTAAAAAAAAAAANCAAGAAAGCCCACCTTGGACAAAGAAAGAAAGTTCATTATCCCAAAACCAGCATTAGTCCAGTCTTTCCAGAATGCAAGGACAGCAATGAAGGATCAGCCAGGGCTTGAGAAGTGCTCAGTGGATGCCACACAAGGAAAAACATTCTGTGATACTCCCTTAGGACACTCTTCTCACCTCCCATTCTGGCCCCCAGGACTGTACCAGGTGCTCTGAACGCTACTGAAGTACCATGTGAGCTATGAATGACCTTTGACACAAAACCTCCCCATTTCTGTGCACCTCCAAGACACATGGGCTGTCTATCACAGGAGGAAAAAGCAAACCCACATTCCACAACTGTGTGACAGCTCTTAGTGCCTGTCTGGAGGCAAGTTTGGGGCAGACTGTATGTAGGAATAAACACTTTCCTCCAGATCTTCACAGCTTTGCTCCTCCAGAGTAAGCCAAACTCTGCTCTGATTTGCCATGAATATTCATGGCAATTCACAGGAATTGCTGACAGGAGCACCATCTCCTGTGCTTGGTGTTTCCTTCTGTGACTGAAGGGAAATGACTGCAGCTACTCTGAGCACAGCACTTGTGGCTGTGGACAATCACACCTAAAAGGTGCTTTAGGTCAGGAGATGGGGGAGCAATCAGGGGGACCAAAACCAGGGAAGGAAACAGTGACATAACCAAACAGAGTCTTGGATGTGGTCACATCCTCTGGGCTCGCTGTCTGAAGTTCTTCACAGCAATCACATCCAAAATGAAAGAGATCCAAAAAAGCCAGCCTGGCTTCTGCCCAGGAGGGCAAGCAGAAGGTGCTGGGTGCCACAAGCAGAGAGGCAAATCCCTCTCCCTCTGGAAACTCCAGCCCCTCCCTGCCCACCCCCTATTCCAAACCTTGGCAGGTAAAAACCAAATTACTACAGAAGAAACACGACCCAGAGCGGTCCTGGCCAAACACAGCTGCCAGGAGAACAGCCCGTGTCCCTTCCCAGGTGAGGTGTGACCGACTGGCTGTGGGCACAGGGCACAGGTGGCACAGCAAAGCACAGGCACTGCAGCACTGGCTGTGCTGTGCTGAGATAACCAAGTGCCAAGAAAACCTGAATCAAACATCAGCCAAGCAGAAAATATCGTGCTCTGAAGCATCATCCCAGAAGAGATTTTGTTATATCCTGCAGAAGAATAGCAGCTAAAACTCAGGCTGTGCTGCCTGGTGCTGGTTTGTAGAGCATGCAAGGTGCCTGATGCTTGTAGTGATGAAGACACTAAATGCCTCCTAAAGTGAGGAAGAAGGACATCCTGCCACCTCTCAGCTCCCACACGCAAAAGCATTAATGAAAGATTGCACATCATGGCTTGGAATGGGCAGAAAATGGAGAGGTTTTCCACATTTGTGCCATTAGGAAGAATTTTTGTTACTTTGGACCTAAAGATATCAGTTTAAATACATGATTGCTCCTGAAATCTCTCTGTACTCACTGATGAGCTCACTGTGAGGTTTCAAGGAGCATCTCTGTTACTCTATTACTAGAGGTTGCACAAGCCTCCCTTACAGGAGAATCATCCCTGCATGAATCTGTCTGCATAAATCTTTCCAAGAGACAAATTTCCAACTTCTCTTCCAAAAACTTCTAGTTCTTAAAAGAACAAAGATGAAACAACATGACAGTGCCTGGCCTTGGCTGAGACAAAAACGCCTGTGCTGATGTTGCTGTGCCTGCAGAAAGCTATCCCTGTGCAGGGGGATACAGCTACCAAAAAACCCCTGAGACAATAAACCTTCAAAGAGTGAAATCAGACTCATTACTAAGCACAAGGGGCAGCTCTGGAGTTGCAGCATCTTCTCCCAGAGCAAAAACACCTGAGTGAAGGATCAGCCTCTGCTCAGCCCTTGTGCAGAGAAACAGCCACAGCCCAGGTTATTCTGTGTTCAGAGGATCTGACTGCACCCATTCCAGCCACACCACACCAAACTGAGGTCAGGCTGGACTGTCTGCTGAGGGACAATGATAGGTAGATACTAAAGGACTGTAATTTCCTTTCTTTTGTGAATCCAAAGTTTGTGTTCAGTACCTGGAGCTGGTGCTGTATGACCCATCATGAAAATGAAGTCATTTTCATAGTCCCTGCTTTCCTAGATGTAGACTTTCATCTTTAAAGATGATCTGTATTCTTTGTTCCTAACTACAAGACTTCCTTGCCTTCACTGAAGCAAACACTTTGAATAAATCCACTTCAAGCAGTCCCACTCACTTGGTATAACTGACTTTTCTAGCACTTCTTATGTCAAATGCAGATTTATTTTTTTTCCACTAATAAAAAAAAAACAACAAAAAAAAATCCAAAAAAAAAAAAAAAAAAGATGAGAAGATTGAGACAAAAAGAGAAATTCCACAAGCACTGCTACAAAAAAAAATTAGGTTTTTTTTAACCCCTAGTACTTTTAGGAATATACATTTTCACACAAACACCAAAAAAAAAGTTTCCTAAGAAGAATAAAATGTATTCTTTTATGCGACTCACCCCATGGCCATGACCATTTATTTGGCTTGAGCAGGCAGAGAACACCATTACACTTGCAAACATTTTCATTGACAAAGAGCTACAATGAATTAATTTGCCTCATCAGGTGTAGAGCTGTATGATGAAGAGAAAAAAGCAGAAGGGACCTGATGGGTAACAGAAGGTGGAGGGAGTTAAAAAGAAGAGTTTAAAACTAAAACTCAATTTTGCAGCAGCCACAAAATGACCTGGCAAATATACCAGGTACAGCAACATGAGATTCCTGCCATGTCCTGGCAGGAATAACTCCAGGGGTGTCTAGAAGATCCTAATTAGGTGGACAAAAGCAAGTTTCAGGCTGCCTCTCCCTCTGAGGAGACATGCCCAGGCCATGGGGATTGATGCTGCTCTGCTGAGCAACACGACTGAAGTGTCTGTGGATGTGTGTGCCTGGGGAAAACACCCCCACAGCTAAATCTGCAAGATTTTGTCAGTCACAGCTCCCAGCAAAGTTGTTTTTTATTTTTTTAAGCCCCTAAGCACCATTTCCCAAAGCAGAGAAGAAGTCAGAGCAGGTCTCTGCAGTCAGTTTGTGCCCATGGGAATTATTATTCTTCACCTAAATAAGACTGAACAATTACCATGAAGTTTGAGAGGAACATTAGAGACCACAGGCTGGTGTGTGCTGGCACTGTGAAAAATGAGCAGCTCATCAATCCCAGACACTGTGTTCATTACAAACCCATCACAGGGCCTCGGTTTTGCAAAGAGATGCAGGAATGCAGATCTGGAGAGCCCAGGGATCAGCAATTCTCTGCACAAGCAGGGAAAAGAGGGAGAGGAATGCAGGAGAAGGGGTGGAGGAGCACAAAGCACAGTGCTCAGGTCCACCCTGGTGGTAAAAACAAGTGACAGAACACACACACACACAGAGTTCAATACCAAACACATTTTACCCAGGACTGTGATAAATTTGATTGCTCTTCCTAAGAGGAAAACTAAATATCAATGACTGGGTGAATTGAAAACATGCAATGAAATTCTACCACCCTACTTTGGGGTACTTTAATATCTAAAGTATGAAAAGCCCTCTAAAAAAATACAACACTGAAAAAAAAACCCCAACCAACTAACCAACAAAGCAACACAAAAAACAAACAAAAAAAACCCAACAAGCAAAAAAGCAAACAAAATCCCCAAAATGAAAACAAAACAAAGCAACAACAAAAAACCACCAAAAACAACAACAAAAAAAACACAAAGAACCCCCCAAAACCCCAACAAAAGCCACTACTGATAAAATAGGAAAAAGCAAAACCAAAACAAAATAAAAACTGCCCAAACAAATATATTTATGCCTACAATAAGAGTGTTCTCTAAAAGCAGAATATTCACAATATGTGGTAAAAAAAAAAAAAACCAAAAAAAAACAAAAAACAAAAAGAAACAAAACAAAACACCATGACCCAAACCCTAATTTTTGAAAGTTTTTTTCAAATTCAATTTACTATTTTATTACATATGAAACTGGAGAAACAGGTTAGAAAACCCCCCTTCCATCAATGAGCACAGCTTAAACCAGCAATCATTGTAGTCCAAAACACAATTGCCATGAATGATTTCTCACTTTGACTTGCACCTCTAAGATTGATAATCAAATTTGTGATTCCTGAACTGTATGGTCAGAGGGTTTGAGATCTGTTCAGAGATATTCTTTGAAGCACACCTCGCCTTAAAAGGATTTTTCAGAAGCTTGGGTCCAATATTAGACTGCAGCCTTGAGTTTTTAGAAGGCTTTATTAGCACCACCATTGCACTCCTCAGTGCTGTGGTTTGTGAGCTGATCTGGGGACTCCTTCTGTGAGAGATGATGAAAATGGGTTTTTGGTTTTGTTTTTTTTTTTTTTCCATGCATGATATTTTGCAGTCTCTTCATGTGCTAATGTGTCAGTGGATGAACACCTTCTTCAGAAGACAACAGCATCCCACAAATTGAAAAGCTGACTGAGGAATAATGCTGTAATGTAAAGTCTAATTCAGTGTAATGACTTCAGGTATTTTTAAATTTATTTTCTTAATTTAAAAAAAAAAAAAATAGAGGCAGCAGTTTGTTGCCAGTAAGTCAGGAAATATTTTGGTATTTTCAAGAACTAACACCCCTATGATAAAGGATGTGCCAAAGATGATTCCATTTCAATGCTAAGGTTGTCCCAGTGGCAAAGAACAGCTCTCAAGCACTATGTAGCACTATTTTGCCAAAAAAAAAGAAGCCTTTTGCACTTCTTCCATTGCACTGCTGGCTTTGTAACTTCCACACATTACAGTTGGTCTAGAAAACTGCACATCTTAAAAACCTTTGCATGGATACAAATACTGCAGCTCAGACTGAGTAAGGGAGTGAAAAACCCTAAAACTGCTTCAGCATGAGTAGCAGTGTTGAATGCTTTAGGACTGTTTCCAACTGCAAGCCCAGAGCCACTTCTGGAGGCTCCCGTTGGCCAGGACAGACACCCCAGCTGTGCTAAAACACTGTCAAACACTCACTGTGAAGGTGCTGGGCAATGGTTATTGTCCACTCCTCTGGTAATTTCCCAGCTCTGGATATCCTGGAACATCTCAGCTGGCTGGAGAGCTCTCGGGACTCAATCCAGCACAGGGTGTCCTCTCTGTAGCTGTAGTCCAGGGTCACCACTGCAGATCCCTTCTCAGGGCTCCGGGCAGACATCCTGCTCCCATTGAGGTATAAAACCTCAATTGCCTCAGAGCTTGCAATCAGAAGAAGAGGAGATCTATCAGCAGGCTCTGAAAACAAAGTGAGGAGAGTTTAAAGGATTAGCTGTATATATATCATATTTATCTTTTTGGTTTTAATGAAGTTTTTAATGTTCTTACCTGTTTGTTTTAAGATATGCAATAAATCGGTTTTGCTTTTTTATTTTCATAACTATCATATATTCCAAATTATTAAGTCTATTTTATCCTGCTGTTCTAATGGTTCACATCATTAAAGAAAATTAATTACCCCAGCCCCACAGCCTCTGTTTAATTCCAACTATCATTATTGCAACATTTTTCATGCCTAAGTCATAAAATGAAATACAACTTAGGCAAATTGTCTATATCCAGATTACTGATATTTCAAAAAGAATGAAGGCCAGGAAAGCCTGCAGAACTCATGAGGATACATGAAATTGTAAGATGCTTTTCATGTAACAGTCTATAAATGAGAAAAAAACTGAGGAGTGGGTGCTGCTGAAAGAATTTATAACCAACCTAACAAAAAATCCAGTGCAGTGAAACCCCAAAACACAGAAACGCTGCAGTTCCAGGCACATGTGAACAATATTTGTGCTGCCAAGTCAGGAGCTCTCACCCCAATGTAATCTGCTTGTTTTCAAAGGAATGCATCAATGTTTGAACGCTGCACTGACATGTAGCACTTTCAATCAACATTCTGCCTAATGGAGTGCTCAGATTTTCACTAAACAATTCCAAATGTCTAAATGGTGGGGGAAAAAAAAAAAAGCATAAATAAAAGGATTTGACAAATGGTACTTCATCAGCAGGTCTGATTAAAGGGAAAAGAATACTTCAGTGAGTTTAGTGCTCAGTGGTCTTGCTCAAAGCCAGCAGTTGGTGTTCTGGTCCTTGGTAAAACCTGCTTTTATTCAAACATCATCTTTCTTGATGATTTTTTTTTTTTTTAATTTTATTTTGTCAGATAAAAAACCCCTTCATTTCTACAAGGTTTAAGTATGTATTCTTTCTAACATGGGTTTCATTTACTTGGTTCTTATTCTTTTTCATTCCATAATGCATATTCTGTCTTGTCCCTCTCCAGTAAATCCCACATGGACATTTGTGAATCCATGCTTCTGCAGCACTACTTTTGGAACTTACTGCCTGTCCTCATCATCCTCACATTCACTTCCACTCACCCATCAGTCAGATCCAAGCATTATTTCTCTTTGAATTTCACATGATATCCAAGAACTGCAGGGATTGAATTTCTTTGTGAAACAATCATTTGTGGTGTAAGCCATGAGTGAAGCTCTCTGATCCTGTTTGTTTTCTCCTTTCCAAAAGATAAGGGAGTGGGGGGTTCTTGCTAAACAATTTTTGTTTGCCATCTGCCAGGTAGGTCCCTTTGCAGCCCCTGTGTGTAAATCTCTCTTTCCCCCTGTTCTTAGCAACTTTTGCTACCCTTGAGAAGAAGGCCAGATTTAAGAACTTCTGTCCCTGTCCCCCACTCACCCCAGACTTTCCAGACTGGTACAAAAGCAGTGTTTCCATCTGCATCCTGCTGAGTCTGGGGATTTATTTTCATATCCAACAGCTCTGTGCTCAGCTCCTCTCTCCCCACAAAACAATAAGCACTGCCTACTCCTGGATTCAATCACTCTTTTCCCAACTACCAGCAGTGTGAAAGGACCTTTATTATTATTTTTGCTCTTATACTTTGAGTTAAGCCAGGTATTTCCACGGCCTGTGATATATAAAGCCTCAAAGAGAAGGCAGCTCACAGGAGCTGTTTGCAGCTCCAAAGCCACCAGGTGATTTTGGGCTGCCAGAGAGAACTGTGTCTTTCCTTGCACTGCTTTCATCTGACCCACTGAAAACGGTAACGAGGATTTAACACCTCACTAAACTCCAGAGAAAGGCTGTATTTTGGTTTTAGGGTCTAAGACAGAAGGGAATTCCTCAAAGGAATTTGCTTCAAACCTCCTGAGCAACAGGTGTAATCAAAGCTGGCTGCAGATGGAGGTACTGCCAAGAAGTTCTGCTCAGCAGGCACCATGACACATTAAAAATACAGAAACTAGATTACTGGGCTTGAAATCTCACTTTTAAAGCATAAATACATTAAATAGTTCAATGAATTAAAGCAGTTCATCATATCTTTTCACAGTAGGGTAGATCACCTGCTTCCTTCAGTGTTGCTCAGATAAAGGCTGATTTGATAATTTGAAAACCATAGTATATTAATGACAAAAGTGTATAAGAATATTAAAATTCAAAAAAAAAAATAGATAAACCAACTGACTGTATAGCATAATGCAGATGAAAAACAGGACATACTAAAGAAATCATGTCTTCACCCTCACGAAAACTGCTTGTCTGTTCCTTGAGAACAGATTCTACAAAGCTTAAAAGTTTAGTGGACAGATTTAGGGTGAGTTAGAGCGAGCTGACAGCAGCTTTTCAAACAAGTGGACTTATGGGAGTTATTTTTTCACAAGTTGGGTTTTTTTGCATTTTTTTTTTTAGTTTTTCCCCCCCCCCCCCCTTTTTTTTTTCATTTCATAGGGAAGATAAGAAGTGAATAGCTCTTTAATCCAGGGACATTTTATGATTCATCCTTCCTGACTAAAATGAAAGCATCCTCCTTTGAATTATGTTTAAGGTAGAGTAGTGGAAAAGATGAAAGACTTGCATTTCCCTCCTACCTGATCTTGTCTAAAATACAGATCAATAAGTGATGCCACAACAAATCAGAAAGGAAGGTGTTCTGCACTGCCACCAGACTTACTTCTCATCTGGAAGAAAAACCTCAGAATGCCAGCATTTCCTATTTTTTCCACCACAATGATATGAAAGGCACAAACCCCAGAATTCAGTGTTTACAAGCAGCTTAAACCCCCCTTTCCTGGGGTATGCATTGTACATCACAGGGACTTTGCTGTCACCAACATATGTGTTGTATCAAAACCCAAAAAAATACTGAGCAAAATGATTTCTTTTTGACATTATTTTTGATGTTTAGCCATAATGTACCTCACCAATGTTGTTTCATTACTAAAGCCTCAAAACTTAACTCGGTGAGATTTTACAAGAAAATTGCATTGTCAAATCGGTTTAACAGGGATTTTTGTCTTTAAATGCTAGAATTTTTTTTTTTTTTCTAGACATTATTAGTTCATCTCACTTTATGTGCATGACAAATGTTTCTTACCACACAATATTTCTCTGTAGATTGGCTTTGGAGATACAAAACACACCAGGAACTTTTGTAAAACAGATGGATTTCCTTTCCTCAGCTAGATATTCCCAATTCTGCAATTTCCTTTCCTTAAATACTCTTCTCATCACATGCAGATCTTGCAATTCAGGAATAAAAAATTGGTAAACAAATAAGTTCTAAAACTCTGTTCAGCAAAGCTGTGGGGTTTTTTTTTCATTTTCACCTCAGAACAAACCATTAACTGCTTCTTTATGAATAAAAGAAAATATGGCTAAAAAGTCTGGAAAAAACCCACGGAGAGCCCCCAGCTGTTTTGATACCTATTTTAACATCCTTCCCAAAGGGAATGTGCAGCTAAAAGCTTTCAGCTCCAGAGCTATTTAATTGTGATGAGGAAGAAAATGCAGAATTTAATGAGGGAGAGAGACCTCCCCACCTTCCTAGCAGAGCATTTGGCTGCTGGAAGGGGAGCCAAGAGCAGATTCTGAGAAATTCTCTGTGAATTGTGCAGAGCTGGCCCAGCGGGGACCTGGGGGGTCACCACGCTGTCCCCAGCACAGGGCAGGGGTCCTCCAGACACAAACAGGCATCACCTGCTCAGCACCCTCTGAGGTCTCCTGCACCTCACTGTTCCCCAGTATTGAGAAACCTCCCAGTTTGCTCCCAGAGCCAGCTGGGATGCGGTGGTTTGGCGTTTCGGATTGTGCTGCATCCAGCATCTCAGCATGGATGGTGATTGGTGTTTGGAGCAGATTTGCTGTTCTGAGCACTGAAAGCTCTACAGACAGCCCAAGCTACAGCTCCAGTGCTGCCTCTGATCTCTCACAGCTCTCACACACAGAGCTGAGCACTCCTCAGCTCTCTCTGCCTGACAGCTGCTTTTGCCAAATGTAGACAAAGCAGACAGGTTGCTCTATCCATCCTCATTTGCTCTAGGTTCTTTAATGAAAAAAGGTGATAATTTTTCTAAGTGCTGGTTTGTTTGTTTGTTTGTTTTTTCTGAGACACCTTTTTTTTTTTCTTTTTTCTTAGATTCTGTTTTTCTGAATCCAAAGCCACCTTGTGTTTACACAAAAACCCCAATGGGATGAGTAACACTCATTTCTGTGCAGCATCATGATCCTGGTTTGTATTGTCCTACAGGGGTTTCTCTGATTAATGAGTAGTGATTCCTTTCTGAAAATAACAAAAAAAAAGTGAAAACTACTGTCAAATAACCATGATAAGTAGTAAAAAATACAGAAGTTCCTTATTAATGTCACTTTTTTCATCTTGAAACCAGCAGATCTCTACAGTGCTCAGATGCTACCCAGTTTTCTGTGTGTAAAAAGGGAAACTAAAGAGGTCACCTCAAGCCCTGTACTGGCACCATGAGGATTTCCTGATCTAGAATTGCATTATTGATTTTCATGCAGTGGAGAAAGAATAATAAATTATTTTTACTTTGCATGGGCTTTCTTATCTCACAAGACTTCACTGTAGATTAAAAAAAAAAAAATCCCATGTATGGATCAAGAAAAAAACAGTAAAAGAAGGAAAATACTCTAACTTCTGGGGGTAATCAAGTAAGAATATATTTAGTAATTCTCTTTAGGTGAGGAAGCCTCAAAACCATCACTAGACCTTCCTATTTTCTGATGGCAAAACAGTTAAAAGAAGGAAGACTTAAAAATATATACAACAAACATGACTTCATGCTCAGCTGCATATGCTTCAGCACTGTGGATGTTGAAGAATTCCTTAAGGAACTCTTTTTGGGTTTTTAATATAAAAGTACTGTTAATTCGTTATGCTGAATAAGAAAACACTGTGTACAATATAGCCTCATTAAGCACAATTGACTAATTTCCTCAAATACCCAATCCACTATAAGCAATGAAAACATGCACTAAGCAACAAAAAGCCTTGTGTGAATATGTATATCAGGAAATTCACCTCTTGGGATAATGCAAGGACAAAGCAATCTCATGTCTTTTTTCATCCTAAGGGTACAATTACCTCATGATCATTTCCCCTGTCTCCATTGTCTTCCCAGAGCAAACAGCCCTTTTTGTTTGTGTGAGGAAAATCTTTGATTTATTTATGAACAGGGAAGCTGGGAACTCTTCTAATCTTGGCTGAATTGAGTATTTTGCTTTAATTAATAATATCCAGATAATAACTTAAAATATTTCCCTTGGAGTATTGCCTTAATAAGTGAAAAGTTTTTTTCTAAGGTTGTTGTGTGGCTCTTTGTAGTAGAGCGAAGAAAAGTTCATCTCACCTGAGCTCATCTCTGTCTTTTCACATGCTCTAAGACCAAACCTCAGCATATTTTCAGGAAGGCAAAAAGATGTTAAAACTTACTGGTTTTGGCCTTGCAGGACTTGTTATCGGGCTGAAGCACATAACCCTCCACACAGCTGCAAGCATAGGATCCATCTGTATTTACACACAGCTGGCTGCAGCTTCCGTACGTGTCACATTCATTCACATCTAAAGGAGCATCAACAAGGTTTAGTTTAAGGATTAGGATCAAAAAAGAAATAAAAAAAAATCAGTGAAACTGAGAATTCTAAGAGAGATGTTTAAGTCATGAAGGCATTTTGGTGCGAGGTTTGATGTTTTCCCCTTCTCAAACAACAAATTTATCAGGGATGTTGACTTTTGAAATCACTCAAGTAGCCAAAAAGAAAGGTAGGAGTTTTCAAGTTCAACAGCTCTTAATTTTGAAAGATAAAACCTTCATTATTTCAAGTAGTCTCCTATGTCTACATCATGTTAGGGAGACATTTGGGTCCTTGTTAGTACTAGAGATCACTAGTTATCAGGGTTGATGAATGGAGCAACATTTCAGGAGAGGAAATAATTGATTATCCTTCTCAACCTATTTATGCTGGCAATGTCTTACAGTTCCTTAAATGAGCTGTCACCACTTCTCCATTAAACCACCATCCAACATCTAAAACTATAGACTCCTCTAATAAATATAAAGAACAATTTTCTCAACTAGGGTGTATATGGATAATACCATAAAATCAAGATATGCTATTTAACAGTGGTTGAGGGTTTAAGTAATAAATTGACATTCTAAAAAACCCGCTGTTTAAATTATTTCCTGAGATATATTTTTAATCATGAAACATGACAACCATAGAGAGAAAGAACTTATAATAAATTACATTTATGAAGAATCTGGCTCAGTACTTTTAGTTGGAGAGAGGAGTGATTGCTAGTGAGCACATCCATATGGCCTTAGAACTCCAATATGATTATTAATAGAGAAAAAATAAAGCAAGAAACAAATACCTGGACAGAGAATTAAGAAGCCATATACTTCAAAAATGGAAGAGAACAGTCTACAAGTTAAGTCTACAGTTTCAGTCTACAATTAATTACTCTAAAGTAACGTTCCCAGCTAAGCTGTATGACCTTGGGAGGGTTCATTTATCAAATTCTAATCTAGGTGTGACTTTATGGCTGTGAGGTGAAACATGACAAGTTTTACAGACTCTCCTGGTGGGGAGGTGTGGAGGGAGAGCAGCTCACACAACTGAGCCGTAGCTCCACAACTCCTCCAGTTGAACTGATCCCTTCAGTAACTTCAGGAGAGCTTCTGCTGGGGCATAGGAGCATCAAAGAGTCAGGTGGGAGGTGGTGACTCTCATTTTAGGGGCACTCTTTCCCATTCCCTGCTCCCAAAGCCCATGCTTGTCCCTGACCAACGCCTTTGAAGAAGGCTGAGGAAGCGATGGTGCTGCCCTGGCTGTCCACGAGCTCCCTGCCCGTGACAGCCCACAGGGAACCATCAGGACACCTGGGTGTGGACTCTGAAAAGCTTTTAGCAGAGAAATCTTTCAGCTTTCTACAGCATTTTGTGAGAGCTCTGTCTTTCCCATGTGAGCTATCTAAAACAAAGTTATCATTTTGTAAATACTGGCACCTGCAGATTGTTCTGTCAGACTGTTAAGGCTTCAACTAGCAAAACATTTGGGAATGGATGTCTTAGAATTTGGCCAATCCCCTCAAGGGATAGATGGCCAGAGAACCAATTACCTTATGCCATTTAACACACTTTTTGCAAACTAACATATAAAAGCCTTGGGAAAAAAACATTAAACCGCTTGCCACCACTGATACCTGACCCTGGACTTGGTGTGGTTTTTCTACCTGTCCTCATTGAGACAGCAACACCTGGGTGGTGAAGCTGTAGTGAATTTCTTGTTTACCTGTGCAGCTTCTCCCATCAGTGCTTGTTTCGTAGCCATCCCTGCAGTAACACCTGGTGCCGTTTCTGGCGATGGCACATCTGTACTGGCAACTCATCTGCTGGCACCTGGGGAGCAATTCTGTGAATGGCAACAGAGCAGGATGTCACTAAATATTTATTCCGAAATCGCAAACTTTAGAAGCTTTTATATATATTTAAGTGCATGTCTCAAGAAGGAAAGACCACCACCATTTTCATTAGCTGGAAATGTATCATATACACCCTGTAAAAAGCTTGTTATGAAAATTGTATTGCAGCAAGTTAGACATTGGAAATCAACATTTTAGTTCTAACAAGAGCTGCTCAAAAGTTTATTATTGAGGTGTACTGTTGCTCTTCCCAAACATCAGTTTTTTGCACATTAGTCATAACAATTATTTGGGAAAAAAACAAACCAAAACAAAAAACAAACCTGAAGTGGTTACAGTTATAAAAACAACCAATATTATGAGAAATGTTTCAACACCTGTGTTTTCATTATTTCTCATATCAATTGATTTTCTAACTTTGTAAAGCTGGTTTTGATTTACTGAAACAAACATAACCTTCACACCAACCAACGGGAATACACTCTGCCTCAATAATTTAACACTGGATGTGTAATGGTGAACAAACAGTGGATGTTATAAATGTCATTACTGCTGACATCCTTCACAGAATCCACTTAAATACACACCATCAGCACAAGGCATGATGCTAACAGACTGAAGAAATATTGCACAAATACAGACTGCAATGTTTTCCAGCATGCAACAGCACAAAACCAAACAAAAACTGCTCCAACACTTCCCAGCCTCAAGCTCTGTGCCATGTTTCAATAATTTTGCTGATCAAAAAACCCAGTATTTTAATGAACAACATTTTTTTTCCCTCCAGGGAAATGAAAAAAGGATTGAGAAATGCAGCTTAAGGAGTTGCTCTGAGGGAGTTTTTCAAACCTATGCAAACAGATCAGAAAATAACCTGCAAATGGACAGAGAACTTTCTCCTACAGGGCTGGCTTTATGTAACTGGGTATGACCTAAGGAAAAAGAGAAATCTCTATTTTAATATGTGAACAGTTTTAATCCGTCTGAGCATTATTCATCGAGTTCTACTTGGGAGTAGGATGAACATGAATATGAAGAAGATTCTCTATCAGCATCTGAGCCCCGGAGCTTCCGTTCTGGAACGACTGCCACTGTCAAAGCAAAGCTGAAATTTTGGGAGAAAAGTGGATGTGGCTGGCACACCAAGTTACTACTTATTCTAATGCAACTCTTCTAAAAAGAAAGTGGTTTCACACAATTATCTCAGGGCATTCCCCAGAATTCTGCATGCCACACAGGCTACAGACTGCCTAGAGGTTGACAAACCACACACTGTCTAAATCTGCCAATTTTCCCAGTGGTTCCTGGTGTATTTCTCTGTCTTTTGGGCCCCTGTGAATAGAAAGATAAAACATTTTTTGCTGTAGCTGGCTTTGTTGGTTTCTTGTCCCTAGTCCAGTCCTTAAATTTGCTATACCCTTCCAAGAACAAGTCCCATACAGAGGGTAAACTGGGAAACTGCCCTAAAGGTCTCTGAAATGGTTCTGCATGCCAAGGTGTGGAGCTGGAACCAGACGAGGTGGCACCTGTTTAATTTGTCTATCTGAACAAAATCAACACATATATCTCATTTTTTAAGCAAACACGGATCAGCCATCCTTTACAACCTATAATTTTCTTCCTCCAATATTTGTCTGATGCTACACAGCCAGGAGCTGCTACTGGATGAGAACCACTTGACTCACAAACGGGACTTGGTTTGTTTGCACTCTTTCCTTAATGGATGCAGACAGGCAGCAGCTTGAACCAAAATAGTGGGACCTGCACACAGCCAGGAAAGCAGGAGAGCAGCAGAAATAAATTGGAAAGCGAGGTCCATTATGGGGAAATTAATAAAAACCAGTCTATCTGCTCATATTTTTGCGAAAAATTGTTGCATTGCATCGATTTAAAGTTATTGCAGTATCACGTGAGTGGCTTTTAACAGCAATACAGCTGCATTTTCCTTACAATAAGTACTAAAATATACTTTGATAAGGGTATGTAGTGAGGGAAGAAAGGGGAATGGCTTTAAACTGAAAGGGGATAGATTTGGATTAAATGTCAGAAAGAAATTCTTCCCTGTGAGGGTGGAGAGTCCCTGGTCCAGGGTGCCCACAGAAGTTGTGGCCCCATCCCTGCAAGTGTCCAAGGCCAGGCTGGACAGGGCTTGGAGCACCTGGGGATGGGGGAAGGTGTCCCTGCCCATGGCAGGGGGTGGAATTGGATGAGCTTTAAGGTCCCTTAAAATCCAAACCATTCTGTGATTATCTGACAGCTGAAGTGCTGCGGACAGAAAAGGGATTCCCTGGGAGTTCTTACACTTCCTTCCCTTACACAAATCCTTTGCATTCACTTTTCTGAGAACACTGTCTGAGCCTATTGATCAGTGAATGAAATCATTAAAAAATTGTTTTCCCAAAAGACACGTTTCACAGGCCACTGTCAAGACCAGAGAAAACCAAAACATCTCCTCTGGTTTTAGCCAGCTATGAAAAGGAGCAAGCAATCACTCGCCTCAAGTTTCACACTAAAACTGCTTCTAACTGGAGGGCAACAGCAGCCAGCCAGCAATTGTTCAAATCCACCAGACATCCCCACAAATCCATTAAAGAACCACTGTTGGCTGCCATCTGTTTCTGGCTTCAGACTAGTATTTCCCCTCCTTCCTTAAATTATTCATCAGATCATTTCAAATCTATTTTGTTTTCTTATTGTGAGAGACTCTTTCTGGCCCCAGACATTTTTGCTCTATTGCTGATCTGCTAACCCTGCCAGGGGAACCCATAAGTGAAAAAGCAAAAAAAATACAACAACAATGTAGAGGGTAAGAATATATAGAGTACAACAAAATAGAATAGAATAAAACAGAATAGATTAGGAAAGAATATTTCATTTGTAAGGGACCTACAATGATCATTTAGTCCAACCGCCTGAGCCCTTTAGGACTGACCAAAAGTTGGGCATGTTATTAAGGCCACTGCCAGATGCCTTTATAAATAAAACATTAAACAGTAAAATAGCAAATGTATTTTCTACTTTACTAGCCATTTTGTAAAAGCTGTAATACTGATCCTGAAAACCTTTAGAGGAAAACAGAGTTTGACTGCCTCTGGCAATGTTTGAAATATTGAAGGACAAGCTATGGAAGACAGTGTATACATTTAAGGCTTGGTTAGATTTGTAACAGGTTTCTTGGGAAGTGAGGAGGCAGAGAAAAATCATGAAGCAGAACACTGATATTTTTAATGCTCCAGATAGGACATTTAAAGAGATAAAAGCCAGGGACTGTCATTTCTTGTCTTTTCTAAAATTCTGCACCCACTTTGATCTCCCTTTCTCAGCGAGAACTGGTTTACAAAGTACACAGGCAGTGAAGAATGAGCATCACTGAGCTTTCCACTTTTATCACAGCTACAGAAACCTCTGAATTTGTCAAAGCATGGTATTTCTGCTGCAAGATTTAAAGGAAGGAGCTGCACTGAAGGAAACAACAGGAGAGAGCTTTATAGCTGTCTGGCAGACCCACGGTTCAAGACAAGGAGCTGCAGGGCAAGCCGTGAGATTCGCAGAAATACGGGGTAGCAGAAACAGCTCCGAGTGTCTTTAGGATGATCTATTTTCCCCAAGCCCAGGGAGTAGTGACAATTCATCCAACTCTGATTTAGGTCATTTTGTTCAGTGTTTTCTTTCTTCCACAGGAGACATGAAGGGCAGCATTTTTTACTTGCCTACATCTCCATGAAGTCTCTGAAGCTGTGGTTCAGGTCTGCCACAAAAGCCACCCTGCTTTCTCAAAGACGCCCATGCCAATCTTATGCTCCCTGACTTTCATGTTGCTCTAACTCCCAGGCATCTGGTCCCACAGGAGAGTAGTCAATCAGACAAAGATGCTGCTGATCTCATCTCCCCTAAAGTGATACACCTTTGACAATGACTCAGAGGAGCTGTAAGCTTCCCGGACAAACTGCTCCCACAGGAATTCACCGTAATAAAACTCTGCCTTCATTTATTCCCTCTGTGTTCAATGAAACACACTGCTTGCCATAGTGCATTCAAGATGAATGATACAAGGAACTAACTTCTCTTGAATGGCTTTTTAATGAAAGGTTTAAGCAATTGATCTGACTATCCTTTTTGTCAGTTCCTCCTCAGCTGACACGAGGTTCACAAAAGGTTCACACCGGGTTGTCATGCTCAGATGTTTCAGCTGTTTCTATGAAGAGGAAAAGCAGTTCAGCTTGCAGATTCTTAATACTGAATTTATTTTTTTGGGGGCTATTCGGGATTGTCAAAAAAAGTAGAGTGGATTTACCAATATACCTATTAACTTTGTCTTACCTGAGAGGAAAAACAAGCAAGGCCAGGTTGGATGGGACCCTGAGCAACCTCATCAAGTGGAAGGTGTCCCAGGCCTTGGCAGGGGGGTGTGGGTTGGAAGGAGATGATCTTTAAGGTCTCTTCCAAACCAAACCTTTCTGTGGTTCTGTATGACCATATGAAAGCAGACTTGAGGCATACACAGCAAAATGCATTTAGCTGCCACTATTTCTGAGCCACTTGCATGATAATAAAGCCTTTTGGCTGCACTGGGTTCCCAATTATGTTTCCTAAGTACATCTGTAATGTACAAATCCTGTCCTGCTCTTTTTGTAATGACAATATATGCTGGAGAGTACTGACAACCTTTCGGTACTGTGTGAATTAAAATGTACTGATTATATTGATAAACATCAATAATACAGAGCTGGTGCAAATAAAAGAAATTGGCTGGAGTTTACACGTTGAAAGCTCCAGACAATACACCAGGAGAATAAAAACAGAGCTTCTGTTGTCAGTTCAGGACTTCCTAATTTGAAACAACAAAGGATCCTTGTCACACAGCTCATCAGAGAGTGACCATGAGCTACCAGTGCAGTGTTGCCTGGGAAGATGGGAAATGCATCACTGAGAGAATTGGGATAAGCGTTTCTCATTGAGAAAGAGTTGATGTCAAGCCCCAGGATGCTCCTGAGTGCTTCCCTTCCAGAAAGCAACTGCTTGCAGCTGTGAACACCCCGATGGATCTGTGGAGAATAAACTCAGCTTTAAGCAGAATCAGAGCTGGAGAGATTAGCAGGGGAATGGAGAACTGCAATCTGAGGGGAGATTGTGAGTTTTCGTGTTGATTGGTGCCAGGGGATGAAAATGAAGAGGAATTATGACTGCTGTCTATGAATATATCAGAGGATCAACAGCGGGGAAAGAGACAATTTAAACTAAAGGGCTATTGGCAGAAGTACAAATGAGTATAAATTGCCCATTAATAAATTCTGGCTGAAAATGAGAAGGTTCTTAGCTATTACCATAATCAGGTTCTGGAACTCCTCTTTGAGTGGGAACAGCAGGGACAGAAAATAAGTGCTTGCTTTTGACATGGATCATGATAGACCAACAAAAAAACAGCATGTGGAAAGGGCCCTGAAAATCAGAAACCATTTACATGACCCAGGAGGTTCCTTCACTGTGTTCCTCAAGCAACACATCACCTGATATTAAAACACAGTTCTTCATTATGGAGCTAAGATTAATCCCTTTTTCCCTTGTCTCTAAAATATACCCAGAGGAAAACTTAGGGGAGATTGTTACTGAACTATTCTTCTAATTTAACTCCATGCATACACTTTTTTTCTCTTAAATATTTGTCTTCTTTTCAGAGCCTTTGTGTTTCATAAATTTACTTGATCTTATCTCTGTGTTATTCAGTTTTTGTGCTTCAATATTCATACACTGATGTCTAGACTGTTCTTATCACACATATGCTGTAAGCCTTATTTTTCTTTTCTGGTTTATGTTTTGAGTTTTTGAAGTACAATCCTTTCACAAATTAGACTTTGCTGTAATCTACCCTAAGTTTTTTGTTTGTTTGTTATTGTTGATGTTAGAGACACAATACAAAGTTCCACAGTTTGCTTCTCTGGCAGAAAAGGGTGGCTTGACTGACAGAATTCAGTTGCTGGATTGAAATAATGCAGTGTGTTTTTATTTTATATTTGTTAGTCATTTTATTAGTTTTTAATATCTTACCATAAAAGAAAAATGACACAACTGTAATGAACTTTGTCAGACACCTCAGCCCATAACTCTGTTATGGCAGATGCACCCTGAAAAAGAGACATGGAAACCAGAGATCAAGCTCATGACCTCCCAGTCCTGCTGTGGGTGACCTCACTCAAAATCAGCAGAGGAGCACGAGGAGTCAAATTTAAATATGTTGGTTTTCATTAACTCCTAGAATAAAACATCCAGTCAGGAAAATAAACTAACCTGGGACGTGTTAAAGACACAGCCATTTACAGTTCATGTCTGCAGCCAGCCCCAGGTGCCCAGCCCCATCAGGCAGGGCAGGATTTCTGTACAACTCACAGGCAGGGTAATCAGACCCCAGAATGACACCTTAAAACTCTGCATCCTGAACTCTGGTATCAAGCTGAAGCAAATTCTTAGTCCTGGGTGTAAGTGCAAGCCTTTTCCTTCACAGAGCTGAGATATCTAAGTTAGGACTGCTCTTAGATAACTCCACTTGCTTGAACTCCTGAGTGCAGAATCTCTTCCCAAGGCTGAAGTGATAAAAGAATATTTCTAAGACAGAGGCAGAGAAATAATGCCTGACAATGGTGTTTTGACCTGGGCATCAGACTACTCCTAAATATTCCATAAAATAGCAACTGACTAAAATCAATTACCAAATGGCTGTATTTCCACCCTTTTTTATTACTATAATCATCAGAGAACTGAGCCTTTTTCCCAACAGCATTGATTCAACCTGAGAACACCTGATGTAGCAGCTGGTGCATCCTGTGGAGGAAACATTGCTGGGCTGTGAGGTGTGAACAGCCCTGAGACTCAACAAAAACCTGGGCAGTCCTGGGTCCCATCTCCTGAGCAATTGCTGTGAGGACAATGCTGTCATTAAAAGGCTGAGCACCAGATTTTTATCATGCTAGTTATAATTTACAAGAAAAAATAGCCTTAATACAGTGTCAGAGCTCAGCCCATCAGCAGGAGAACCCTGGCCTGTAGCACCAAGTGGGGCAGGAGGATTTACTTGGAAAAGAGCCTTTCTGAGCATGGTGGCACGTGAACTGTACTTCACAGATTTACCTGATGTATCTCAGCCCTCTATTGTATCTTTCCACACATCACTGTCTACATGTTGGCAATCAGTCACTGAACAACTTAATTTGTTATTTTAAGTAGACATTACAGCGTGTTTGTCTGTTTTATGATTATAGGAAAATTACATATCTTGTTTAATCTGCTTGTCAGTCTGCACATAACCAGAAGTGTCTCACTGTGATTATTGTGCAGTGAAAATGGGCACGTCTTGCTGAGCAAGTTCAGGCTGCTTCAGAGTAACAAGATATTACTTAGAAAAGACAGATTTCTCTTTCTCCTTTTTTTCCCCCTGTCATTTCCAACATATCAAAGTCATTAAGATGAAGGAATGTTGCAGGCAAAAAAACAAAGGTTGAACAAGCAAATAAAATCTTCCATAACCCTCAGCACTCCCTTTTACACATGAGTATAACCATCTTTAAAATATTCCTTAACAGTATCTCCCTACCCAGTTCATGGACAAATTTATTTTTCAAGGATGTACTATTGAAATCTCTGCCTGCCAAAGTCTTGACCTACAGTATTTGGCTCAGTTTCAAAACAATTTGTTTGATGTGGTGTTCTTCAACCATAGCATCACACAACACTTTAAAAGATGAGATCAGCAGGTAGGAGGCATGTAGAGAAATACTGGCTTCACCCGTGGAAATGGCTCATTATTCTGACCTTTTGCTGTTTTAGTTATACCTTGGCTGCCATACAAAAGCATAAGCTGAAGGAAAGTTCACATGGGAAATAACAAACTGGGTAAATGATTTCATGACTCAAGAGAGTAATTTATCCGGTTTTTAACCTGGACACACAATATAAGTTTAAAAGAAGAGCTGTGAGAAAAACACATATTTATTTTATTTAAACAAGTTTATATTTTTTTAAGCATTTTCATGGGATTGAATACATGTTCACTGAGGTACAGACAATAATCTCCAAGTGTCTCTAATGAGATATGAAGCCTGACAACTCTGCACATGTCAATAGGCCAAAGATGAAAGCAGGGAGTGCTAAAGTTTGTGAATGGTGATAAAGACTGGCAGAATGGGTAAACCACAGAGAGATCCACAAGTCAGCAGGAGCAGATCACCAGTGCTTCTTACTAGTCTGGACCAAGTTGGATAAAACTCATTCCCAGGATTAGCTCACAATTTCTCAGCCTTGTAAGTAAATTTGCAGTTCAGTGCCTGAAGAATGCTTGGACACCAAAGCAGAAATTTGCTGGCAGGAGCAGAGCAGGCTCTGGTGGGAAAAATGCTCAGGAATGTGTTGTGGAGGTAAAGGATGTTAGGAAGCCTCTCAGGGGGAGCTCTGGAGGTCTAAGTATTGTCCCTGATGAGGCACATCCCCCCTCCTGGGTCATCCTCTCACTCAGGCACACAATTCCACCCAGCTCATCTGGTCACTGGATAATGAGGAATTCTAAGCTGAAAAGGTGTGACTTACTGTGGTTTTATACATGTTTTCCAGCTCACAGTACAGCATCACTGGTGTTCAGAGTCTCTCCTAAAACACTCCCTTGCAGAGGACTGAACCACCTCACTCCTTCACGAGGATCATCTCACTCCAAACCAGTGGTCGGTTTTCATACATGGATTTATGGAATGGCCCAGCCCAATGGCCCAGTTAGAGCAGCTGAAAATCTCTATTTTCTCTATTTTGCATCTGCTTCAAGCAGATACAGCCCAGCATGGCAATGCCAGGTTCCCTTGATGTGACACACCAAGATGTCTTGGTCCTCCTCTGGAACAGCAATTTGCAGAGATCAAGAACAAGTTTAGACAATCTTTGTTCTGTTTCCTCATCTAGTGCTGTAGATATAATGGTGCAACAGAGCTGAGAAGGGTGTGGAACTTTTAAAACATTGCAGAGAGGCCAAAAGATTATTAATTTTCTTTTACTAATACTTGGGTAGGGGGGAGAAGGGGGGGTGTGGAAAAAAAAAAAAAGAAAAAAAACAAAAGAAAAAAAACCTGGCATCTTTATTTACTTTGCTTGGTTCACAGTTATGTGGAAAAACATAATTAAATCATTCTGAAATCACAAAAGACACCTATAACAGCTTTTCCCAACGCCCAATTTCATGCCTCTTCATGGAAGTAGTACCTCAGAAATTGCTTCCCTTCGTGAATACAACTACACTTGACAGATAAAATCCTCAAAAAATTGCCAAGCAGAAACCTCAGGCTCATAAGGCAGAGCCTTCCTGGAAACCCAGCCAAGGACTTGGAATCAATTACAAAAATAGCAGCAGGTCCCAGAGAACCAAACACGCGATTCAGCAAGTGAACTTGGTTTATGTGCAAACTAAAACCAGTGAAGGATAACAGAAAGGACTTTAAGTTAGAAGCAAATTAAAAACTGGTAGAAAGGAAAAAATTATACTAGAGAAATAAAATTCTTATTCAACTATTGACTGGTTTGTTTTTTTTTTTTCCAGGGAGACAGATGTAGGTACTTCTGGACTGTGGCAGGGGCTCCAATAAGTCATACACTCCCTTACAAGCAGATGTTCAGTCAGCTAAAGAGGCTGAACATTTAAATTTTTCCCTGCAGCAAACAGGGTGGGATTCAAGTTGACTTCTGGAGCGTTTTTGCTCCACTGAAAGTGCACAATTTGTGACAAATTGTACCTAAAGCTGTATCTTGCTGCTGCTGCTGCCTGGAAAGACTCACAATTGCTGGTTCTCAAGGTGGTTCTGGCAGGGTTTTCCTGAGCATTTCTCACTCGTGGGGCTGTTCCAGCTCACACCTGGGGGTCGGTGTGCACGAGTGCAGGGGGCCAGAGCAGCCAGGAAATGGGAACCATCAGATCCCAAAGCCTGGGAAATCACTGGGATTCAAACCTGCTGGCCCAGTGTCTGGCAGGATGTACAGTTTCATGTTTGGTGGTTTTCTGTCATCCCACCTGGCATCCAGCTGGGATTGCTCAGAGACAACTTTTTTGGAAGCATCACATTTGGAGCACCAGCTGAAGACACAATCAGCAGCACCACTGCAAATTATGGCAATATTTGCAGCCATTTCACCATGACTCATCTTCTCTTGTTGCACTTCTTGTATTTTAACCAACTAATGAGCCCTTAGCCTTTGGCAATGTATGATTGATTCATTGGCACCAAGTCTGGAGGCAACAGAAGGCCAAGAGCTGGTTTTCATTCCTTTTTTCATTCAGCTGAGAGTCAGAGACATCATCATGACTCACCTGTGCATCCTTACTGCCTGTACCTGTTACTGCCATAGCCACACATAATACATAAACCTTAATTTTACTGAATATTTTTCATAGGATAATGTCATTTGGGTGTTGGTTTTTTTTTTTTTTTCATTGTAAGTTCTCCAGCTATTTCAGGACTTTTTTTTTTTTTTTTTTTTTTTTTTTTTTTTTTGGAAAACACTTCAAGTCTCTAGAGACCCAAAAAAAAACCCCTTTTCTCTGCCCATCCTATAAAAACCAAAGAACTGGTGAGCAGAAAACTCCAGTGAGGAATCATTTCATCCACCTTTAGCTTTTACAATCAGGTACAGTTATATTTTTCATGTAGCTGTGTGTACCACTCCATGTACAGGAAAAGAAAAATGCAGATTTTCACAGGAGAGGCCATTGACACATTTTATTAGTGGCCATAATGTAAATAAACACCATCCCTGCATCCTGCCCCTCGCTTCATTCTCCAAGCCACAAGCAGAAAAGGCTGAGAAAGAAGTTAATAAAACATGATGATTTTCAGTGCCAATTTCAGCATTCCAGAGCCTGAGATTATTGGAAGCACAGCTGCAAAGGATGACACAGAACATGAGATTCAGGTGATGTGTTCTGGAAGTTGAAGGGCACCACAAAGATCAGCCCTGGTTCCAGCTCCTGAGAATAAATAAGGAATCACCATGGTATTTACACAAGGGCTTTGTGCACCACTGCAACACTCAGCCACTACATTCTGGCACATTCAGAGTTAACCTGGCTCTTCCCTGGCTTCTCAAGGGAGAAAAATGCAAAAGGAGATGAAAATAAAGGATCTGTTTCTATTTTTTGCCAGAACCCTTTTCTAAATCTTCTGATTATTCCAGAGAACAGTTCAGCTGTGCCACGGGCTTGGCTTAAGACAATGAATACAGTTTTAGTGCGGATCACTGCTTCTCCCAAATGCTGTTTTGAGATATTCTCTCCACAAAGTACAGCAAACTTCTAGCATAGTGCAGCTTGTCACAATTTCTTCAGCTAGAAACTCGGGAGATGGATGTAACTCCAGTTGCTCTTGGCTCATTCCAAGTGTGGCAGAGAACCTCATTATTTCCCCCTTAAAGAACTATTAAGCTCCACCTGTGTAGGGCTCAGTAGACAAAGCCACCTAAATCCAAATGATGAAGTTAATAAACAAATGCACCACCTTAGTTTATATTTGTAGCTATTTTTTACATCTCAGTGTTAATTTTTGCAAGACTAAGACCACTTGGACATAAAATCATTCAGTATAAAAGAGTACTATTAAATTACTCCAATATTGTTAACTCTGTATTTTATATAAGTAAAATCTAGGTTTACCTTTAACAGCTCTAAACAACTATTTGCACCGAATTTTTCAGGCAAAATTATTGTTAAAATGCTTTAATTATGTATATGTCTTCATTATATCCTATTTAATAAACAGAGAATAAATATTGTGCATTATATAGTTAAAGGCATTTTTAAAAGACCTAAACTACACTGTTCTAACTGGTATGGACCAGAAGGTAAACATCTTACTGCCTGGAAAAATGAAGAAAAGATTCATTTACTCCTCAGTAAAGGCTCCTTACAGGAGACTACTTCCAGCATTCTGTCCATTTGTGTGCCATTTGAAGCCTTTCATAAAGAGTTGTGTTTGACCCTCATGAATCCCAGTTTTGAAACTGCACAAAATGCCTCATTAATGATTTTTCTCTTGTGTGGTCTTGACCAGATTAGAGAAGAAGAAGCAAACCCCCCTCCTGAATCACGGCTGTTTGCTGGCGAGTCCCTGGTTATGCAGTGAGAGGATTCCACAGCAGCTTTTATCCCTGAGTAACACAAATCCTCCCCTGGCAGAGCTCCCTGAGTGCAGGAAGCCTTTTACAGCTGGGCAGCATCTTCAGTCGGGATTAGATGTTCACTTTTGCTTGACTTGGTAGCAGAACTTCTCAGAGGATGCTCAGACTTCAGAGACTTTTTCTCCACAGAAAGAAGTGCTCTCACTATTCCCAGAAAATTCGATCACACTGAGGGTTGGAACAGCCATTATAATAAATGTGCAGTTAGAAAATCACCATTTTTTTCCTTGAAAAGTGATACTAAAATAAAAACAGGGTGCAAACATCTTGTCTACAATATTTTGTATTATTGCCACTGGACTTGTGCCTGGAAAATGGAACTGTTTGCATAGTTTTGATAGCTACATCCTTATGTGTGAAGAGACACACTGAAACACGTTTATGAAACATCACTGAAACAAACTTAGGGCTTAATAATCTTCTTGCTATTCCCTGTTACCAAAAAAAAGCTTAAGCAAAGTTAAAGATGAAACTTGAGTAGACAAGAAGAAAAAAAAAACAAAAAATAAAAAAGGGAAAAAAAAGGAAAAAAAAGTAATTTACTTTTTTATTTACTGACTTTTAAAAAAAGCTGTTAAGTACCTGAATATCAGAAGGATCTGTAAAGCAAAAAATCTGAATAGATGATTACTGTGAAAATAAAGAGGCAATTAAAGAGGAAATGTGTTAGAATGGTTGCAGGATAATTAAATTTTTCAAGAAGAAAACAGAAAATGAAAATTAAATTGGGGAAGCATTTGCAGCAACAGCTACATTTAAATGTGTACATTTCACCCTCATGTTTTCTAACAGTAAAAAAATAATAACTGTACTCAAATTTGGAAAAAAAACCTTGCTTTATCTTGTGAAGTCTATTAGCACAAACTTTATTTTTAAATGTATTTATTTTTTGTCCTGTTTGGACACATCTTTTTGATATCTCCCAGGTTTTTAATTTTGTTCCATGCTCCTCATTTTCCCTCCCTCCACCACCCTACAAACATTCTCCATTTTGAACACATTCAATTATTCTCCAGAAAGCACCATTTTCTACTTCTGCCAAACCCAGGCCAGCATACAGCACAAAGGACACCAGAAACAAAGGGCTTTTCTTCTTTCACCTGCCTCTAAAAAACAGGGCAGGTCCAACTAAAAGAAAAATACAGAGTACTGCCATAACTGTGAAAAACAATTCCACTACCACATTTGAAAGAGGGGAGGTTTCATAAGGCAAAATTGTTACTTTGCAGCATTTTTCTTTTCTTGTTTCTGTTGATGAAGTTGTAGGACAGGTCAGATTCAATACTGAAAACTCCTCACTGTTACCTGACCTGTACAATTAATTGCAACTATTCAATATGAATTAAATCTCTGATGCATTTTGGGGTTTTTTTGTTTGTTTGTTTCATGCTTTAATGACTGCTGGGAGTGAACCCCAGCGGGACCACATCCCCTCAGGGCACATTACCACCAAATGGTTCCATCCTGCCATCACCTGAAGCTTTGCAAATGCCACAGTTTTCATGAATTTAATCAGATTTTTTCCTGAGTGTCTGTGCCAGTGGTGTTTCAGAGTGATGAGGAGACAGCAACTCCCGTTTCCTGCCACAGCTTTTTCAGTCCTTCCACACATCTACCCCGGCACTCAGAAGGGGAAGGACAAATCCAGTAGCCTTCAGTGGTGAAACTTCAGTTCACAAGCAGCTTTGGTTATTTCTTTAGGGCAGTGTTAGTAGTTCTTGTGCATGCATTTCTTTTAACATGAGAAAGAAAATTGGTTCTGTGGATGGCAAGAAAAAGTTGCTGGTTTGCTACTCCAGTTTTGGTGCTAACTTGCTTTTTCAGCCCTGTCATGTTTCCCTTTCCTAAACTGATCCATTTTTCGAAAAATACAATAGGAATCACCTGGTAAGAGACCCACATTTTAAGAGAAAACAGTAGATCACAAGATGAATCTGCATTAGGCACACACCCACAGAGGGTTGTTTTCTTCTTCCCAGAATTACCCTCATTGTGGCACAGCATGGCTTTAATATTTCTAATAGCACAACTTGAGAGTAATACTTCAAATATCTGGAGCAAATCCTCCATTTCTTTGTCCCACAAAGCCATCCTGTAACAACCTGTTCCAAAGTGGTGCCATTGCTTGGCCCTCTCTGTACCACACAGTGTAACTCCAGTGCTGTGGTACCACATTTGGTGTGGTTGCACCCTGTGAAAGCAGCAGTTTCGACTTTTAATGAGATGAATTTTGAATTTACATCAATCCAGCCATACATATTTAACACACAGTTCCAGAACTCCTTCCCAAGCTTTACTGTCTCATGGAAAGTCAGCCTTACAGCCTGGTGTAGCCTGCAGCATCCAAGGAATCCTAAGCCAGAACACAACCCAGAAAAAACAATCTCTATCCTCACAGTCACATCCAGTTTCAAGTGATGTCCTTAAGTGGCTGATGAATGGACATTATTATAAAGATGTCTACAAGACAAGTCTATCGGAGGATCCTGAATAAAATAAAGACTTCAAATACCATTAAAGTTAATGAATTAGGTCAAGGCAGGTAATTTATCACCTGTCTGAATTGGAATCCAATCTGTGGCATCCTTTAAAAAAAAGACACATTCAAATGAGGTAGTGCTCTCAGGGAAGTTCATAGTAGAAGATAATCATAATTTAAATGAGAAAATGCCTGTGTGGTTTTTTGCAAAGTCTGACAAGGGATTCTGTGCAAAAGCAGCATGGTAAGCAAAAGTAAATTTCTGCAAATTAATTTGACCTTGATGAAAGGCACATATTTTTATCAATCAGACTTAACAAATATTGACTTAAGGCATTAGCTGAAGACATACATAAACATTCAGGTTGTGGAAACAGTTGTCAAGTTTGTTTTCCTTCTGAAATCACAGTTTGCTGATGAAGATCAAACTGAACTTAACCTCCTAAAAAAACCTGTGGTGCCTCATAAAGCAAGAGTTGGATGGATTGGTCTTCTCTGCCTGTCAGCTGCTAAAAAAAGTTGTGTCACACAGGCAGACTGATACCTGGAGCCCGAGTGCTCACATTAAAGTGCACACATTAAAATGACACTTGGTATAACAATAACCACCCTGGGCCCTGTGCCACACACCATCCTCGTTCACCAGCTGGAGCCTGTGAGGGCACTTCTGCTTGTGAGTCCCCTTCACCATGGAGGTTCCATTTCTACTGAATGAAATGGAGCATGTTATGGGTCACCAAGCAGAGGACTTGCCTAAGAAAACACTAACACACAGACACTGTTTAATTTTCGAAAATCTGAAAGATGAAAAAACATTCTAATGGTACTTTGCATTCTCTGCTCCTAGTGGAGGAGGGAGGGGAGGAGAGCAGCTCATGCACAACGGTGCTGTCTTGTTTCAAGTCACTCTAACAGAATTTGAATGAAGAATCCACCCTCACCCTGGGAGGAAGAGGATTCCCAACACATCTCCACAGTGCCCAGGCACTCGCTGAGCAGGTACAAGGTCTGTCGAGCCAAGCGGGGAACAAGCTCCAGGCTGAGGCTGGGTGTCCCTGCAGGAAACACTCCCCGCTTGAGAGCACCAACAGCTCTTCCCTCCTCTGAGCCCAAAACCTTCTCTGAACTCTCAGATTCCCTAAAGGAGGCAGGAGCAGGGACCACAGTGGCAGCCAGGCATTTGCAAACATTGTGCAAGGTGAGCGCGAGACTGGACTTGAGTACAAAAAGGCTTTTTCTGTACCACGGCGTCCAGGCATCTATTTTATGTCATATCCAGCCTTCACCAAAGAAACACCTTGAGGCATTTCACGGCTACGTTGACATTTCAATTATGCTGTATTTAAATAGATTTTGTCGCGCTGAGTCTTATGTCTTGCTAAAATACTTCCCCTTCCACATCCAGAGTTATAGAGTTATTTACTAAGGTAAATTCTGACAGGGAATGTACCAAGGAAGCAGCAAAGCAGAAAGTCACAGTATTTGCCTCCCCTTTTTAAAAATTCTTTCTGTCTCTCCATTTTTCATCTTCTCCATGACTGGAGGCTGTGCAGAGAGAGCACTGCAAAGACAGAAGCAGAGCTCTGTAAGAAACTTCAGAACAAATTTTGCATGAGGAATGGCAAAAGGAGATTTCTTTTCTCCTAGAACTGGCTGTAAAATGAGCTGGAGATCAGCCTACCTGCTGGAGTGGCCAAAAAGGGTCTAGGCCAACATAAGAAATCCGTGAACAGCCTGGGAATGAAAGGCTGTAAGTAACTCAGGGAGCCACTAAGCCAACCAAGTTCGCCAATGCTTTTCCCTCAAATATTCTTGAAGCTTACAGGAAGCAATAGAAGCAAAGAGCTGGCAGATAAAAATTGCCTCCATAATTTAGCAGCCTGTCTGTAATGACTGACTTCTCCACAAGCCATGGAAACGTCAAAGCCTCTGCGAGCAGAGTTTGCAGAGCTCCCTTAAACGGCTCATGTGCAGCGAGCCCTCAGGAACCTGCAGCTTCCTGAAACACAGAACAGCTTCACACTCTTTGAAGAAAGAAGAAAAACGAAGAGTCAGTCAAGTTTTATCACTGCCTCCTCTTCCACCTGTTCCTGGCTCAGGAAAGTGGCAGTTGGCTAATTCCAGACTCTCTAGGTATAAAGGGTTTTTTTTTTCCTAGCACAGGCTGTGACTCTCTGCTGCTTTAGCTGTTCTGCAAGTGACAAATCGTACAGAGCCTGAATATTTCCCTACATGTATATTTAAGATTTGTTCTAACTGCTGTTTATCCAGAGAAAGTAATGGCTTTGAATCCTGATGAAAATTATAGCAGATACTGGCTAAGTTTTTACTGAATCTGGTTTTATGAGAAAGAATAAAACAAGTGTGCAGAGCTCTTGAGCAAGTTATACTGCTCACTTTTTCATAGGCCTAGAAATATTTGAGGCAGTGTGAAGGTGATCTCTGGAGGATATATCCAATACCCACTGTTACCCTTACAATTCCATGCTGAAACATCATTGCCAAAAATAGCCTCCTAAAGGTGACACTTCTGTAAAAGATGTCACAAGTTGCAGCAAGAGCCTCAGGAGTATATAAGCCATCTTTACAGGGCTACTGCACAGGTATTTCATGGATTTTCCTTTTCCTATTTGATATTCCTTTCCCTGATTTACAGGAAGTTTTTAGGTTTGGACATGGGGTTTGCTTTAAAAATCTCATTGTTACAGAAAAGTGAATATATCTAGAGAATAGTGGGTTTGAGCCAAAAGAGGAATCTGGAAGCCAAAGTGACCACTTTGTATATTTACAAGCCAAATTAAGCAGCTACTGCAACCAAAAAAAACCAAATATAATCAAATAAAAGAAGTAAAAATGCAACCATTCCCCACACAGCTTTATATGAAATGGGTAATGAAAAGATGTCAGCAGAGCCACTCATGCAAAGGTTTTCATCTGTGTGCTCATTTTCAGAGATCACAATATGTAAAGTGATTTACCTACGTGGCTTTGGGTGATCACTGTAGAGATGCTTTTCACCTTTCCCCAAACCATTCATGTCCTGACTGAAATAGAGGAGACAGTGAAAGAGACTTGAAGAAATCCTTTGGAAAATTCCCTTTGGAAAATTCCCTGGTGGCTGGCTGTGCCCAGCCATGCCAGATATTTCTGCACAGGCAATTCCCATCTCCAACGTGCTTGTACAGAGCATGGCAGCTCCTGACAGCACCAAAATTTGCCCAAAACATACAGGAATGACAAGTCCCAACTTCCTGAGATCTTCTTCTGGCCCAGCACAGAGACATCAGCATAGCAGTGAGCTAATTTGAAGCCACATTAGACACTTTTTCAAAGTATCAACACCATCATATGATTTTTATTGCAGTGATGCCTTAGGTTTTAACTTATGTATTTTTAAATCCTGTACTGCCCAGTGTGTGACTCTGGAGTTTCCTGTTCCCTGTTCAGTGCTGCTCTCTGTGCTGGGCACACACAACAAAGCCTCTCCAGGGCTGCTCTCCAAGGACACCCAGCCCCTCCTGGGCCCAAAAAGTATCAACCAAAAGCCTCTGAGAGGGGGGCAAGCTGAGGGCAATTCCATCATTAACTGCAGCTTTAATTGGAGAATGAACCCTGAGATGCAAATGAACCAAAGCTATAAAAGTGGGAAGAACTCGTGGCCTCTCAGGGTCCATCTCGGGGCCCATCTGGGCAGCACCTCTGGCTCCCCAGGGGTACCTTTGGAGGCCTTTCCAATAAATCCCCACCTTTATTCCCTTTACTCCTGTCTGGGCTCTGTTTCTAGGAGGCCTCTTAAGGCATCAGCAGTATCTCCCAAAAACTGCCTTTGCACTCCAGTGGCCACTCAATTCTGCACTGACTTGTCCTTCTCAGAGCAGATACAGCTCCCCACCCGATTCAGATTTTGAGGTATAATATCTGTCTACCAGTAAAATCCTGTGGCATATTTATATAGCAAGTGCTTATTATTATTCAGCTGACATGAAAGCTGTTGTGGGACCTAGAAGTGATGCCAATTTTAGGTTGTATTTCCAACTGCAGCAAGCAGCTTCTTTTATTTTATATTTTATTTCTCTTTCACTTGCTCTACTTGTCACTGCAGTAGGTGATTCAGGTACAGGATGCAGATGAGCTGCAGGATATTAGCTGCTGGTGTAAGAAATATTTCCACAGTTTTACCACAATGCTTCAGACTCATTTCGCAAATGCAACCATTACAATAAAATATGAGGGGAAAAAACAGCCCGGAATGGTTAAATTAATAAAAAAAGGAATTGTGTAAATTAGGTAGTATCAGCGTATTCCACCTCCAACCCTTTTTGCAGGGAGAGAAATATGATTCTTTAATAGCTTTTAGTACAACTAAGAAAAACTAACTATTTTTTTAAAAACTTGAAGAAAATAATCGTGAAACAGAAATTTTATCTTTTGTTCAAACACAATTTGCTTCATTATTCAAACAAAACTATGATCCTACTAGAAATCCCCCTCAATCAAAGTTGTTGTGGGTTTGGTTGGTTTTTTTTTTCCTTTTTTTTTTTCTTTTTTTTTTGTTTTTTTTTGGTTTTTTTTTTTCTGAGACAATGGAAACATTCATTAAAATAAACAAACAACAATGCAACCTAGCAGGTTTTTTTGTTCTACATCAATTTAAGTTTAGGGCAGGTAGTAATAGCCACCTTTGGGGGAAAACAAAAAAAAAAAATCACTGCCCAGGACTGAAGAAGGATTTACAGAGATCATCTTGCTTCAGATACTAAAGATGATTAAATTTAAAGATGATCAAGTTCTTTGTTTTTGACATGGTTGAAAGCAAACAAAGTGCACAGATTGTTCTGAGGGGACACAAGCACTGCAGTGATGAAGGGGAAACATCCACTGGTTGTGCAAGTGGATGTATCTTTATACTCTGCTATGGAATAGAAATCCTGTCTGTTCACTCCGAGGTCACACTGCCACAGTTCATGTGCTCTACAGACCTGGGGCTGTGATCTGAGTAGTTACCCACTGTCCCAAAATGAATAAAGCTGAACTCTACCTCTTCCCCTTCACCAGGTTACTGAAAGGACCCATAAGGTTTGGCTCCCACAACATTTCACTGAAAAGGCACATAATCCCACAGTTCTTTCCTTTTGGCAGAGCAATTCTTGTCTTTAATAAGCACAGCAAGTCTCATGATAGCTACACAGGCATGGAAATGGGTTGTAAAGAATTATGCCTGCTTTACTTCTCCATCTACTACTCCTCCTACATCCACACTGCATTGCTACTACCACCTGTGACTGCACTACTCTGATCCACATATCCACATGTCAAAGAAGGAGACCTTGGCTGACCTCTGGGATCCATCCTAAAATATTTCAACAAATTGCTAATCGTCATAGGGATTTTGGCTCCTAGGAGTAAGGAAAAAATGAAAAAGAAAGTCAATTTCCTTGTAAGGATGAGGTAGAGTATCAAGCAGAGATGTGCCAAAATTCAGGCTTCACCTTTTAAAAGCAAAACTGGGATTATACTTGGATGAAAGGACTGGTAACAAGACTCCCAATTAAAATTATACCAGCAAAATCCAGCAATGTGTCAACCAGTAAGAAATCCAATTGTTCTGCAGCCCCCAGCTGCCTACCAGGCTCTGCTATCAGAAAAATACAACTACATCCAAAACTATTTCCAAAAATTCGTATGTAGAACTTCTAAGGGACCCGTATTACTTTTCCTAACTTTTTACAAAGTATCATGTTCTCTGAAGTGCCTTTATTAGTGCATTTGGGGTTTTAATAAAGTGAGAGACCATCCAAGATCAGAGATTTACTTTCTTTCAAGCAGCACCTCCAAAAACCCTTCCAACATTCACAAGTTCAAACCGAATGCTGACTATCACAGTGTGCTCTTCCTGACCTGAATATTTCAAATTCAGTTTTCTAATGAAAATCTCCCATCAAACACTTTTTTTATTTTTTTTTTTTTTTTTATTGACAATGGTGCTCTCCTCGGAACAAAGGGAACGACACTTCGAGAATAAGAAACGTGTATCTGCAACCCCTCCATATTTTACTGGTGACAAAAGTTCCCTGACTTCATGCTTTCTCCATACAAAAAAAACCTACAGGGAAAGCTGTGCCATTAAAATCATCGGAGAATCAAGAGTGCACTAAGAGCCCATTATTGCTGCTAATGAGGCTGATACCGCTGCGCCGAGTTGCTCTTCGGCGGCTGCTGCTCCACAATTGAGGCAGCCTGATGGACTCAGATCCGATTGTCAAACACCCAGAAGGCAGCACTGGGAGGTCACGGGTCCGTGCAGCACCAGACACATGGGGGAGGCCAGAAGAAAGACTGTTTGGAAAATAGGGAATGTGCAAATGCCTTGTCTTTGTCTTAGCAGAGTAAGAGTCGGGCAGAGGAAAGCTCTGCTGTTAAACCCCAAAATCGCTCCTGTGCTCCACCCAGGTCTCTGCAGCCTATCCAAACCTCCCTCAGCCACTGCAGAGGAGCAGGAGGATGACTTAAAGGAGCTTTCAGAGTGTCACCACATCCCATGAACAACCTGAGATACGGCACACACACACCCACATCCACCCAACCTGTGCAGCTCCAAACTCGGTGCAAAACTGCCATTTAAAATACGATGACGATAACTCCCCATTTTCCATCTGTTACAGGATGGGTGTCTGCTGCGTGTTTTATCTTCTGCAGATGAAAAATTTACAGTGGCTCTTGAAAACGTTCCTGAGAAATTCAAGGAACTCGCTACCGACTTCCAGGGTAAAGCAGCTCCCATAAATTCCTGCCCGGTGGCACCGAGACACCGGTGCTGGGTGTGGGGAAGCAGGGCTCCCGTGAGCAGCAGGTGACAAAACTGTACTCATAAACAGCACACACCAACTAAATTAACCAACGGAGGCACCATCATGTGGGGAAGGCTACACCGAACTCAGTATCCCTGCTTTCTTTGGAAGAGTAAGAGAAGAAGAGTATTGCTGTGTCAGGCAGGTCACAGAACTAATAAAATGGATTGTTGGATCATATATACCACAAAAATACTTCTATTTATACCCAAAGCATGACTCAAAACTAGAAAAAAAAGGAATCCATATATTTTTTAAGTCCGTATTAAAGATACTGATGTCTCCCAGAATTCCAGAAATTGCTTCACCTGTGGTTTTATTTGCCACAATTAACAGACACATATACATTGATAAGCAAGTATTTATTAGCTAAACTTACTGTTTAATTCCATATTTAAAGGGATTGACTTCAGATTAAATTATTCAATTTCATTCTTTAAAGATACAGACCGCAAATATAAGAGGTGCATATGGATAAAAATCTGTGGAAAAGCAACTGAAAACTGGGAAAAAACAACCAGTAGAATACAAAAATCCTGAGTTAAGAGACCCGGTAAGATGTCAATTACAACTGAAAAATAAAAAAAGCTAATGTATTTCCACGACCTCCCATCTCTTGCAAGAATTACACTATCCCTCAATACAATCTCTTTTTTTCTCCCTGTAATGAAATGCCATTCGAAAGCCCTTCAAGAAGAACAACTGGCAGCAGCTGCAATATTCTTTAGATTTTTAAAAAGAGATGAGATGACCCAACTGAAAAATGCTGGTCAGTAACAAAAGCTTTGTCCCATCTTTCTTTTTTTTTTTTTTTTTCCCCCAAAGGAGAAAAGTGCTCCCTGACTGAGAAAAGAGTGGGCACAAAGCATGTTCTCCTAATCACTCAGAGGTAACAGGTCCCAGCTGAGCTCTACCAGGCAACAAGCTTTCTATTTTCTTTCAGATAAAGGGAGGTAGACCTCATTTAGAGAATTTAGAAGTTGGATGATTTTTTTATTCCCCCTTATGAATAGAAATGGCTGCAAGATAGGCTGACTAATGCTGCAGCAGCTCTCCAGAGCCATATTGGGTTTATTGTGCAAAAGAAGAAGAACTTGGTACCTCTTCTGCAGGCAACAAACACGTGTGGGCACCCAGGGGCCCTTCTCAAATTGGTCAGTACTCCTAATTCTACAGTAAGTATTAATAAACCTGAATTTTCATCCATTTAAAGCTTTTTCTAATGAATCATCAAAGTTTTTAAGAACAGATGAGAGATGGAGTCCTATCCCTGTTTCAAATACTATAATCTGCAGGGGAAAAAAAAAGTCCAATGGATAATTTGGGCTGGTTTCCCTTGACCCTGACAAGAAATGACACAGAACACAGAGCCTGGGGTTAATTTGGATTTCATAATTTAATGACTGGAGCCTGTCAGTCAGAGAGGAAATGTGTTAATAAGATCAACTCAGGTGCAAGGGGGGATTAGGACTCCTTTCTTTATGTGGGACTGCAGTGGCCAAAGGTTATCGTTCAGAATATTAAAACTAAAAGATGCTGATAAAACAGCTTAGCACGTTTAGCAGCTGCTGCACAAACACAATAATCATTTCCACTGAGCACAGAATCAATATGGAGAATCACTTCCTAATGCCTGCCAGGGTGTTCTCAATGTCACCAAGGAAGGTCTGTCTCAAATCCCAGAGTCATCATCCCAGCACCTCTCCTGCTCACTGCCCTCACCAACACTTTTTGCTAACTCTGAAAACTCTCTCTGACATCCTGCTCTTCTTCAGCTGCCTGGTTCCATCCTCTCCATCCCATAGTTGGAACACAAGTTATCAGTGCCTCCTGTTAACATGAGCACATCATCAGGAATCCTCCCAGGAATCTCCACTCCTAGGACTGTGAGGTTTGGGGCAGTAGCAGTGCTCTGTGTGACAGCTGTGCTCCTCTGGGAGGGTCACAGGAGGCAGCCCTAGAGCTGCACAGAGCAAACCACACCGACCCCAGTGCTCCTGCACAGCAGCTCTGTTCTGTGTCTCTATGACCACTGTCACTCCTCCTGGTCACTCACCCTGATGGGAACTCTTAGGGCCTTCATTCCAAGCTGCTGCTGCTGGTTTTTTTTTCCCTGTGCATTTCAGGAATACCACATGCCAAGTCTTTTCCTGCCTCTAAGGATCTTAACCCTAACCTTACGTTTTTTCTGCACATTTTGTTCTTCGTTGGGCTCATGGTGCAACTGGCTGTAGCTTAGACTCACATCCTGCTTTTCTAACAACTTCTTCAGTTTTCATTTCTTTTATTGCAAAATAAGATTTCCTTAAATACGGACATCCATATTTAACACTTGACATGAAATCATGGAACAAATAAAAATACTTGTCCTACAGAAGAAGACGAGATGGGTGCTGAGACCCAGCTTTCACCAGGAAAAGCCACTGTCTCTACAAGTTCCTCTTTGTCATTGGATTCCAAACCAAGAAACCTAAATCACTAAATACTATTAAAGAATATTTTATTTTTTTATTTGATGCTTGATTTTGAAAGCTTTATTGTAAAGCTTTGTGTTTAATTGGTATTTATGCTTAAAAACCACACAGAAGTATTCTTTAGAACACTATTAAAAACTTCCAAAGGTTGGACTCAATAGTCTTAGAGGTCTTTTCCAACCTCAGTGATTTTATGATTCTGTATTACATCAAGTTAGAACACTTTTTTTATATAATATTTTGCTTGTATTTTTCCTTGAGGTAAAATATTTTCCCTGATGGTGTCACTACAATTACCTTGTGTAAAGACAACCATCCTTCTCTATGAAATGGTGTTGTGGTTTGAGTTTCAATGACTATACTGGTCACATAGTTAAGGTCCTTGCTGTAAGATCTCAGCTACTGTGGTGATTTGTGCAGGAGCCTCACCAGAAAAAAAAACCACCTTTTTCCATAAAATAATATTATAACTTATGATCTACATTTCTCTAAATTTTACTTTCTCTTTGGGCGATGAACACTTTGAAAAAAAAATTAATTCTGTGTAGTAAATATTTTAAAATGTGTAATGTGTGCTACCCTGTGGCTACTCAACATAGATATAAGCTTATTATACAAATTATTATTTTTTTGCCAGTAACTCAGGGCAGAATTCCCTTTAACTGTAATTTATCCATTTTCTTGTTGATGCATGAATAACTCAATTTCTCTTATGCTGAAGATACAGTAGAGATGCATCTCTATTAAAAAAAAGCAGCAGGTATTTTTCTTGACTGTACTGAAGGTAGGTAGGAGGCAGATTTAACATATAATCAGAATCCTCTTTTACAGACTTGGATTTTATACCAGACTCCCTTTTTAAGTTGGTACTCTCTGCTGAGGCATATTGAATCTACCAAAAATTGAAGTATGAAGAGTTAATTACCAGAGGTGATGCTAATGAAACATAAATATTCTAGCAGCTTAACGATAAAGAAAATGGCTTTCAGATAATTTCTGGATCATGCTTGACAGTACCACATTAAATTGTGCTAGAAGTTAAAATTGCCCTTTTGCTTGCCAGGATGTCTGATAGCAGCTTAATTAGTAGCTTACATCCAGTGAGAAAACAGACTTTCTTATCCTTTTCTTACTTCTGTTTTTTGAAATGTTCCTTGTGTTAAAAGTTCCTTTGTAGTTTGGTTTTTGCAGCCTGGAAATTGAGAAGTTACGGCCAAGCTCCAAATGGTTGGGACTGAAGATGAACGAGTGAAAAAGGAAGAGGCACAACCAGAAAAAAACTGTCAGGAAAGGACACAAAGTGCACATTTTCCCTCTCCTTTCTTCCCATTCACACAAAAACCTGTTCTGACATTAAAAGAAATCATTGCAACAAAGCAAAGGGTCCTTGGTACTTCTGAGGAATGAGCCTGTCTAAATTTGGGACAAATGAGCAAATCTGAGGCATTTCAGTTCCATTTCCAGAGGACTAAGGACACTCTTCAGAAAGGTTTTCTTATACACTTGAGAAAATCCCCCAACTTTGCTAAAAAAATACATCATCTTGGTTTTCCTTTGGTCCGTAAGAAGCAGTGAAAAGTGAAACCATTTCAGCAAGTTCACTTTTAGAATTGCTAAAATCGATGCCCACATTTTACAATCTAAGGCAGTTTTTTAATATACCATTAATGGCTACTTCATTTTCAAATGGAAATGGTGGAAGGCTCCTCAAACTTATAGTCTTGGGAGCAATCCTGAACTACAACAAGAATGACAAGAAGATACAACATAAATATTTCATCTCTAATTTCTAAGTTTAATTGATACATATCTCTATGAGTCAATCACAGTAATTGTTAAGAGTGCTTTATAAATGAGCCCAGCAGTGCCGTGCCCATAACACTGCAGTAAAAAATATCTCTACCCTTAGATCAAAACCCAGAAATTAAGATTTATGCTTAATAGCAATTAGTGGGGAACTAGAGGATCTCACCCTGCTTGTTCAAAAATGGTCACTATGACTTTGAGTGAATAAATATTTACTCCTGTACTGGTTCCAGTAGATTACTCAATTTAAAAAAAAAATATAATTGAATATTTGATCATTTTCAGTTTTTAATTGAATATTCATTTTGCACTTTGTCCAACTCTTTGGCAGATATACTAAATCAAAATTCCTGCTGGAGTTCTACTGAGTGTGCTTAATTGATAACGCCGGCTAATTAAATTTACAACTTCTATGCATATTAATCCTCCATTTTTATTTTGGCACTCTGAAATTCCATCAAGCTCCTATTAATAAAGGATGCAAACACGGGTATAGAGTATTTTCAGTTGCTTTGTATACATGTGGAGTTTCAAAGCACAGAATCTAGAACTTGCAATAAAATGGACATTTTTGAACTCACTTGGAATATAAAAGACAACCTCAAAAAGCCAGACTTTTCTGAACCTACAGTGATCAAAGCTGTGGTTTACTTAGGAAAAATAATTATTTGAAAATTTTTAGCTCAAGATACATATTATCATATATTAAAAGCCTTAGGGAAATGTTTTAATGTACAATATCCACCTTACAGTTTCTTTCCCCTAAAATAAAAATATCATGCACAGTTTTCACTGGCAGTGAATGATGGATGCTCTCTGGATTGACCCAACTAAAACCAAAACTTTTTGTGACTTTGTCCCCATGTGATTTTTTAATCTAACTTTGTAAATCATGAGATTCAGAAAAAACTTCGCATGGATCTGTGGATTTGTCCTTAGAATGCATTCATAGGTGGCTGAATTTTTTTCCTTATTGATCTGAGGCTTCTTGTGCACAGAAGAATTCAATGAAGAGAGCCACATCTGTATCGCTATAATTGTCACAATCACTCTCATTTTGCAGCCCCAGCTCTGACTGAACAAGTTTCTATGGGATAAAAATAAATCTTTTTTTTTTTTTTTTCCCTTTCAAGAGCTCATGCCTATTTGATACCAGCATCATCTCACACCATCTTGAAGGGAAGCAAAATTACAAAGACCAGAAGGGACAATGAACACTTGGTTTCCAAGCAGTACCAGGACTCCCTCCCACTGGCACTGTACATTTGGCCTCCCACCAGAATATTCCAAATGTGGGATTCTATTAGTCACACAAGAAGCTGCAATATTTGACAGAAATTGAGGGGGAAAGAAAAAAAAAAAAGTTGTGGGATGAGTGGGAGATTGAATTTTCCTTAGAATATTTTGCTCTTTGATTTATCTTCCTATTTCAAAAACTATTTTCTGTGCATTAGAAAAATACTGTAAGTACTACAGCACCACAAAGCAAAGAGATGTTTTCAAAATGATTTAGACCATTTAATTCAATGAACTACTTTATCTGAAGTCAGAGAAAAGTGGCTTTGACAACCAATAATAAAACTTGCATCTTTCAGAATGGTATATTAATAAGATTTGAATTTGATGGATGCATTTCACTGACCTCACCATAAACCTTTTACATTATGGAGATGCCATAAACAGCACTCAGGAAATGTGCTTGCTGAAGAGAGGAATGAACGTGGATACACTGATTCTTATTGGCACATCACTGCTTTGTTAGATTCCACTTTTATTTTTGAAATCCTGATACAATTCAGGTCACTTTTAAAACCAGCAGTCATTCCCAAGAGGTTTCTCACAGTGTAACCCCAGTGAACTCACGCTGCTGTTTATTATCCACTCCAGATGTGTGCCATGAAATAAGCTGAGATTTACAGCCTCTGGGAGCAGCTAACAGGTGGAAAACAAAACCAAATAAACTGTGTATTTTTTCCACATGATAAATTATATCTAATTTAAGGACGACTTTCATTACTGCTGAGATTCTCAAAGAACATGGCAAAATACACAACTGTTTGTAAAAACAGCTGCTTCCTTTCTTGAGAAGGATGAGACCCACCCTATGTCAGCCCCAGAATGAGGTAGTAGTTGTAAGTTGTAGCAGAAATCCTTCTAAAGGCTGCTAAAATTCACTCCTTCACAAGTAAGGACAAGGCAAATGGAAAGGAGGAGAAGGAGGAGGAAGAGAAGGAGGAGGATTTTCCCTCTGGCTCAGAGTGAGCTGCTGCCAGCTCCTCTGGGACTTCCCACAAATGCTCCCTGACCCGAGGGCTGACACCAGAGCTGAACACGAGGCTTGACCTCACTCATCCAGCTCCATCTGTCAGGCTGAACAGTCCTGACACACAAAGTCTGATGAGGGCTGTGGATCCTTCAGCCATGAAGAAGTGTAAGTAGACATTTACTGTGGATCTCTTCTGTGCCTGGCCTGGTCATAATTATTGGTTGCATTATTGGGAGCTAATATTCAGCAAATGCCAAGGTTGTGCTATGGCCATGGAGGAAAAAGTTGTGGTTACAGAGGTTATGGAGGAAAAGCTGTAACAGTTCTCAAAATGGATGGAAGAAGTTCACAGAATGAGGCAGAAAAAGGAGATCCAGATGCAACTGTGTGGGAGATGCTTATCTTCCCAAACCAAAGGGCACACACTCCTCATCTCCCCACCAGCCCTTTTTCTAATATTTTCCCCAAACAATGACTCCTGGCTCCTGGCAGAGATTGGATCCTTGGCCAGATGGACCTTTGCAGAGAAGCTATTTTGGGGTCAGAATTAAAGGGAAAAGTTTCTCCCATTGCTTTCTAATCCCCCTTACATTTACCTTTCTCGGTTACAGTACATAAAGCTATTGAATTAGCCAATAAAGGCCAAGTATTAAAGCTATTATTTCTGCACTTCTGAAGTTACACTTGAGAATAGAAGGCTTGGAAGAAGTTCTGCTTGATCCTTAGGGGGAGAAAAGGCTTATTTATAAAAAGTAACAGATGAAGCTAGATGAAAAGAAGCCAACCATACCACTTAAAAAAAAAAAAAAAAAGAAAGAAAAGAGAGAGTAATCCTTCACTCAGCAAAAACATGGATACTTGCAATATGTGAAGATGTTATTAAATGTTTCTAAAATTTTCAACTTTAAAAATGCTTTTGCTCAAAAGCAAATTTAATTTTTTGGAAAAAAAAAATCCTAAAATCACTGAATCACTTGGGCAGGATTTTTTAGAGAATCATGAATGTGGAAGGCTTATCTAGTTTTACTGATAAATGTGTCTTCTCCTATTATAATTCCTATTCTATTCATTAAATGAGCTTCAAATGTCTCACTTTACATTTGAAAATGTTTATTCTGCACCTGATAATTTGCACTAGCAGGCCATGGTAGTGCATGGAATTTGCTGCTGTGCCCTTACAATGCCCAAGAAGAATTCAGGCTGAATCCAGATGGTGGGGAAGACACGTGGGTGACAAATGGTTGCTCCTCCTGCTCCCTGGGCAAGTTTTCAGCCTGATCTGGAAACACATTTCTATTTGCATGGGGCTGTGCAACGACCATGGCACGGCAGCACGTTTCCTAACAAGAGCCTTGTGACTTATAAACCTTAAAATATGAGGTTATTCTAATTCCTTCATCTAAAGGCAATTCTCCCAGGTGGCTTCTAAAGACCGAGATAACTTATATTTGTGTGACAGAGAAGCAGACAGGAAGCACATTTTTTTATTGATGATTCGAAAAAGTCATCAGTGAGCTGCAATTTGTATTCTAACGAACGTGAACTGTGTTGTTGCCATCCCTTAAAATAACTTATCAACCAGCCAAAATTATCCTAATGCTGGTCTCTTAAATTCTACCACACATCCACAGTAAGTAGAGCTCAATGGGCCTAATCTAACACTATTTTTGCTAACAATTTGGTGAGCAATACAGAATTAATTCACAGCAGTATCACCACAAACAGTGCTGGAAGAAATTCATGGTGCTAAAGATTAAAACCCAATGACAGTGATTATCACAGGTATGGGGTTAGTATTTGCAAACTGCTTTTTATATTTATCTCCTTACAGAAATAAACATTGTTCTTGAAAAGACCGAATGAAAGCCAAAAAGGACATAAGCATAAATGTATAAATTGCTGTGAGTTGATGTAGCAGCTATGCCACTTGACTTTTAATAAACAAAGCATGTTGTGTAGCAATGGAAGCAACAGAAGAAACTTGAACAGCAGGACCAAAGGGTTGAGAAAAAAGCCTCTTCCATTGCTTATTCCAGGATGCTCAACTGCAGCAAATGCAGCATTCGCTGAAAGTTAAAATCCATTTCCCTACATTCAACACCAATATGCCTTTCAGGAGTTGGGGTTTGATTTTTTGGGTGGTGGGAGTTTTTTGGTTTTGTTTTGGTTTGTTTTTTGTTGTTGTTGTTGTTGTTTTTTGGTAATAAAACAGAGGAACATTTAGGCCACTCAAAATACGAAGTAATGTCACTCTAAGTCTCCACTTCTCCCCTCAGTTTTGGTCCTGTGTGAACATCCTCTTCAAAAAAAAAAAAAAAAAGAAACAACCAAAACCTTGGCTCAGAGCCATTATCCCTCTGAGCCTATTTGATCAGAAGGCTCCAAAGGATATTAGCACAAGCTTTGCATGTTTTTGTACAACAATTACGTACAATTTAATGTTTTTCTTCTGCATATTTAAAATTTAGAATTGATCTGGGTGCTGGAGGTTATTTTCCTCACATACAAACAACAAGTACAGTATCAACAGCTACACCCAAGAGAATAATACCTTCAGCAGAGAAGCCCAGGCCCAGCCATTTTCTGTAAGAGCTGAACGGGAATGACTACTCAAAGTAATAGGTTTTAAAATGTTTTCTGAGATAAAGCAGCACTACTCCAGCCTTTTTTTTTTTTTTTTCTTTTTTCATTGTGATTCTGTTAGGAAACAGGTAGGCAGCAATAATTCAGTATGTAATTCCATTTACACACAGATCTGAATGTAGACTCGAGACTCCTTTGTGTAGTTCAGGGCTCTGGAATTGTCACATTCAGTGTATCTCGCTAAAGCCTTGTATTATAGATTGCAAATGCAGAACAGTTGTTAAGTTTCCCATCCCTGGGGAAAGTGCAGGCACTGCAGATTTAGAGAGCTCTGTCTGCAGGCGAGAGAGAGCCAGCCAGAAGCTCTGTGCATCAGCTTTTCTCCTGGCCAAGGAAAAAGTGACCTTGTTCCTGTCCTTCTTAGCAGGTCAGAAAGACATGGAAGAAACTGCATGAGAAGCAGGCAGCAGCAGAGGAGAGGAAGCAGATACCTCACCCCTCAGGGCTGGAACACAAACAAGCTCTGTAAGGCTGTAAATATGTATGTGCCTACCTTTCTCTATGCTTTTTTTCCCCTATTTTTTTCATATTCACCTTCCCTCTCCTGCCTTTCCTCCCAGGCAGGCTGTTCCTGTCTGTCACCTCGCCATGGGACCAGGTGGCACTGACACGTAGGAGAAGGCAGCAGCAGCAGCACTGACTGTCGCTGTCACAACATGGACATATAGAAAAACCACACCAAGTCCAGGCTCAGGTCTCAATGGCAGCAAGTGATTTAATCTTTTTTTTTTTTTTTTTTTCCCCAAGGCTTTTATTTTTTAGTTTGAAAAAAGTATTTTAAATGGATATGTTAGTTTGCAAAAAGTATGTTAAATGGCATAAGGCAATTGGTTCTCTGGCCATCCACCCCTTGAAGGGATTGGCCAAATTCCAAGATGTCCATTCCCAAGTGTTTTTCTGGTTAAAGCCGTAACAATCTGGCAAAACAATTTTCAGGTGTGAATATTTACAAAACTGGCAACTTTGCTTTAGTGAGCTTGCATGGGAAAGACAGAGCTCTCACAAAATACAAGAGAGATGAAGAAATTCACTGCTAAAGCCTTTTCAGCATCCACAACTGATGAAGGATGCAGGAGACACACAGATCATGATGTGTGGAGCTGGAAGGAGGCGCAGCACAACAACTGGCACCCAGCTCCTCTGTGCCCATCAGCAGGCACACTGAGAATCCATGGAACCAAACAGAACTCTGGGAATACAGGGGCTGGCTTAAAAATAATCTGTCAGAAAGGCTGGGCAGACTTCAACCTGCCTCTGTGCTCTGGCTGTGCTGCTCAGCTGGGCACGCAGGACTGAGCTGATGCATATTCATACACACATGGAAGTGGCCAGAGGTGTGTTACAAGGTTGTGTGTGTATCTTGCACTGATCTCTGTTGGATCCACGTGTTCAGGTCAAGCTCCTGTCCCTGAGTCCTGCAGAGATGCTCTTGTCCTCTCTAATAACACAGCTCCCAGAGCAAATGTTGTGTGTCTCATGAGCTCCAAAATCAAGAGGCATATAGAACACTATGCAAGGGGAACGCTGGGATTTGACATGATAATCTTTTCATGGCAAAGCCATTGGACATTCATTTTTGTTCATGTATAATTCAGAGTGGGAATTCAACCTGAAAGGAACACATTGTGTGTGCAGTTAGGCACTCACAGTAATGAAGAATTTAGGAATAATGTTAAAAATCAGAAGAGTATTGCTCTTCAGAACACAGCTACACTTTTCAAGTGTGTTTTTCCACTTGAACAGACAGTTTACAGCTCTTGAAGCTGTTAGACTATTTCATCCAAGCAAAAGCCTAGTACTTTTAAAGATACTATATTCTGACAAGATTTGGGCAAATCAAGAGCTTGGCATGTAAGAAACTTATTTCCTGCCTCCATTAACAGAGGATCTGTGAAAAACCTCTCTCCCTGGTTTGCCCCAGTGAGTTTGGCAATCACCTCACACACTCTGCTGTGCCAAGGAACCCCGGGGCAGCACTTCTGGGATACCCCACACAGGGTTGCCCACTGGGGTGAAGGGTGGGGGACAAGGAAGGGTTTGGGGAGCACTGCAGGGAGGCAGGCAGGGAGCTGGAGGGCAGGGATAAGGAAAGGCAGACTGTGGAGGGAAGGAAGGCAGCAGAGTCAGGCCTGGAAGGGATGTCTGAGTTGGTTTAGGAAGGGGAAAGGGACACTCATGGGTTTACAGCAACCTGGCTTTTCTGGGGGATGGATGAAGATGAGAGATACCACTGTATTTTTTATTCTAATTTATGATTATGAAAGAACTTTTTTTCCTCTTAGTTCTTGGTGATTAAGTATCTTTTCACTTTATGATTCACTATTTCCTTGGTCTTTGCACAGTTTCCAGTAACTGAATCCTTCTTTTCCCCCCTTCCAGAAGGCTGCTACATTCTTGCCTTTAAGAACAGCAGCATCTCTTCTTCCTGACTCCTGCCTTAAATCCCTCCAATCCTCCTACAGTGCCTTGATTCACACCTTACATTCCCCTCTCTGGTTTTCAGAGTTCTGGCCCCACATTCTCCCTCAATTACTATCCCAGGTGTTTTCTTATCTTGTGCAAAGACCAGGCACATAATTTCCCTGCCTCTTCCACTCTGCCTGACTCTCATTGCTGTCCTCTGCTCTGCAGCATGAAAGGCACGGTGCCCCTGCTCTCTTTGTGTAACAGCAGTTTACAGGCACCTCCAGGACTTTCCCTGCCATCAGACTTCTGGAATGGCCTGCAGCCGTTCTCCAGCTGATTTTACAAACGTCTTGAGGTGTTAAAGTGAGTACAATTCCCCTCAGCCTGGATGGCTTAGAATCAGATATTTCTCCTCTATACCAAAAGGCAAATGTGTATTTGATGTCTCTGACGGCTGCCTTTGTTCAGGGATCTATATGTCTGCTGGTAGACTGTTGTGGCATGATAAAAAACCTAAGAAGCAGTAAAATATTAACCGTATTTCAGCTGACAGCACATATATCTCAGTATTAACAAGTAGTATAGAGAAATATCAGCTTGTTTTATGAGCAGGCTCTGCTGCAATTGTAGTAATAGAGCTGGGGCTATTAAGGAGTGACAGTTTGTTGTGTTTGCATTACAACTGTCAGGTTCCAGGCTGGTCCAGACCTCACTCGACTGCCTCTGGAACGATGAGCATGAGAAACAGAGCGGAAAGATTAACTGCAAATCAAGCTGGAGGAACTGCACAGGTGAGGCAAAGTTTGTGGAAGGGTAATGGCTCTGTGCTTCTCAGGGAGAGACAAGCTGTGAAGGGGAAAGTCTTGTTTCCAAAGCCCCAGATGAGATCAGGAATGTCAGAGATTTAACACACAAGCTATTAACTTGCACTGACTGCAGCAGGATGTTGTGAAGTTCAATTAATATTTGAAAATGTTTGAAAATGAAATGCTAAGAATTAACCTTGCTATCCTGAAAATCAGTGACAATCATGGCAAAATCCTATTTCTCAGCTGCTGATAATTTCTCCCAGAGATTCTCTTTTATGAGAGACTTACAATCATGTCTTGCTTGTGATAGTCCATTATCCAGCTACCAGCTCCCTTTTAACAAAATCTTCTTAGTAAATGGTTCTGGTTTTCCTAATTTAAAATTGTTAATTCTTATCCCTCTTTTATGTTGTATTGCACAAATCCAAACCCCAATTAATAGAAAAAAGTAACTCTGTTGACAGATTATTATCAGTATTTTTCAAGGAGAAAAAAAGCCTTAGTAATGACAACAAAGTGCAAATATTGTTTACAATTAAAATGCAAATTCCAGGTCTTTAAGCTGAAACTCAGAACATTAATTCTCTACAACATAAGCTGGTCAAAACACTAACACATTTTGTTTATCACTTGACATAAACAGACAAGAAGGAATCTGGTTGCCAAGTCTTTCTCTCTCAGATATAAGAAACTTTCTGCTGAGATCTGACGCCAACCAGGACGCCCCAAGAAAACTCATGGTACTGCTAGGAATGATTTTTAGTGTGCTGTGAGCATTGTTGTTTCATGTGGTGAGGTCTGGTTAAAATGCTGATGTATTACAAAAAAAAAAAAGTATCATCCCCTCCTAAACCCTCTGTGATAATGAATAAAACCTGTCTGGGTGGCCATCCAGCCTCAGCACTGCCAGCTGTAAGAACCAGCAGCTTTCCTCTCTGAGGAGTTTTTGGAAATGCAGCCACTCCCTGAGAGCTGACAGTTTCTGATCAAGCCTGAGCACCCAAAACCACATTAAGGAAAGACTCTTTATGCTTCCATCACCAAACAGAAAAATCCCTTTGCCACTTAAGCCAGTGTGTTTCTTAGTCCAATTCTTGTTTAAACATTTCTTCTATTATAGTTATACATTTTTTTTTTTTTTACAGTATTCTGGGGCCTTAAGCAATGAAGAACACATAGTTTAGGTATTGTGACACGGCAGTAGTTTCTGACTTGATAATTAATGTTTTAATTAACTCATGAAGCCTTAAACATAGGGGATATTTCTTATTACAGCAGCTAAAGACTACACAATGCAGCATTTTGGCCAACCTGTATTTCCTTGATGGTTTAAATACCGTATAGTAGGAAGTTGTAACAGAGTAACAAATTATAACAAAATATTCCAGATACACTGATGGCAGTGCCCAACCATATTTCCCTTCCCCAATTACACACATCTCTGATATTTCATAAACAACTACAAACCAACATAAATCTCCCTCTGACAAATACAGGACAATTACAGATGTCAGCCTCACTCCATAGCAGATATCTGAATGCAGATCATTAGAAACCTGACGAACCAAAGCAAGAAGGAGTTTTATTCCCAAGAGAGGGGTTATGTACATGCTGAATGTAGGCCTGGATCTGTGTCTTGCTGGTGTACAGCCTTACATCCAGCCATGGAACCTGTCTGAAAAAGCCTATAGCAAAGAGAGAAACAGGAAAGCAGTCAAGGTTCTGCTCATTTCCATTAGTATGTTAATTGAGGAATGGGATAAGAAGCTCCTTTGTTTTGTTTGAAATTAGCACAGACTGCTGCAGCCCTCATATGAGCATATATTTAGGAAAACTACAGACAAAAATTGAAACCAAGAGGCTGAGAGAGACCCTCCAATGCATCCAACGAGGCACAGAGGTTTCCACCTGAAGAAGATGATGACAGGATCTGTGGGTTTGCCTGCACTGCAGGGAAAAGCTGCTGCAGAGACAGACACCATCATCACCCCTGCCTGCAGCAGCCAGCTGATCAATGGAATGGCTCATTGATAGGGAAGGCATTGGGCTAATTATGATTGGGTTGCTCAGATCTTACACATTTTTAGTCAAATAAGCTTCTGCCTTGACAGATGGACAGTAACCTGGTGTCTCTCGAAGCTCAAAGGGTTGAACTTCTAATGGGGGTTAGAGGAGTGAGGAAATAATGTTCCTATTAAGCATCCAGTATCTGATACAGAGCGGGTCAAGAGTATTTTTCATATGGATGAACTATTATTGGATGAACTATGGAGCAATATTTCCAAAAATCCTATAATTTGATGGAAATAAGCTTGACTCTACCATTAAAGTAGCTGATGGAAATGCCTGAGTGCCAAAGTAAAGGAGGGAATGAAGATCCCAAAATGGGATTGCTTGGAAGAAAGAAGAAAGAGGTTACAGGCAGTGGACCTTGCAGTCACAGGGTAAAATCACTCCTAGCTGAATATTTTTACTGCTACTTTAAAAACTGGTATCTTACATACTGACTATTAAAACTGTTCAGTCATAAAAATCAGAGTAAGGTAAAGTTTTACAGAAATAAAAAAGTTCTGAGTGAGAGGGATCTTCCATCTGATTTTATCTAGACTGTTAGCAGTTAGAGATGGAAAGAATGGAGTGATATTTTTACTGCACTGGTTGGGAGAATGAAGGGATTTCTCTTGAACATTGAGGAAAAAAGTGAACCTTTCACTGACTTTACCAGATGAGAAAGAGCTACGTGGTAACCATTTCCCTTTCTTCTTGAAGATCACCTCATCCAGGCAGCTTCAGTCTATCAGAGCTCCTTTTCAAAGGCCTTGGCAGCACACCCACAAAATTCACCAAGGTCCCCTCTGCCCTTCCAGTTGCTTTCAGTAGAAGTTAGGGCTCCTGCTGTGCAGGATTTGACCACTCTGACATGCAGTACTTGGGGAAGTTATCATACATTCCTCCCTAAGAGCATCTGAAGCCTCCATTTCCACCACTTTTGATGCTACAGTAAATAATGCAAAACAGACAACTTTAGGAAAAGATGCTATGACACAAGAAGTTGCATTGGGATTTCACTCCATAAGTATCCAGGTTTTAACTGAACATGTTAACAAACTCCCAGGTATTACTTATTTTCCTAGCCAAGGGCATAGTCAGCCAAATTACACAAAGCTGAAGGAACTGTTGTCATTTTTATGTTCAACAAACATGTATGAAGGTACAGAAGGGAACATCATCATTTGCTCTCTATTCTTACCTTCAGCAGACAACTATTTGTATTAAAGAACACAACCTAATGACAAGTGCTGCACACATCCATATCCAATTATTTTATTCTCTGATGATTGTGTTTTATCTATTTGTTAGAAGAAATGTGAGAGGTGAACTGTGATCTTTCTCAGATGCAGCAGGTGTGGTCGCTGTGTTTCTACAAGTGTAGCCAATACAGCTTTAACTTTATGCCACAGCAAACTAAATAAATCTTATTATTGTCAGTCAACTACAGTCTTTTATTTACTTGGACTTGACACTAATTACAGTGGAGCTTTCATAGTAAGAAATGTCTTCTGACACATTTACCAAGGACAAAATAACAAATCCTGCAATAAAAGAGTGACTTTGGGTCAAACTACATTAATGTATATTGATATAAGTAAGATTAATTATTTGGATTTCTACCATAATTATATATATAAAAAAATCTGCTTTATATTTTGATGTTGTGCTTCCTGAATGAAGCTGTACACGTCAAAATCTTTTAGTGCCAGTTATATTTTTTAATGCAATACTAACCATTCCCACCTCAAAAAACCATGATCAAAAACATTTCCATGAAACAATAAGGAAATCAAAGTCCTCACTGTTTGTTGTCAATGCTTCAAAATGTCCTTTGAGAATGGAATTTTCAAGTACAGCTTTTAGATGTGTAACAAAAAGAGCTTCTACAAGTGTACAGAGCACTTGAATTTTTAGCTGAGTGTGCTCTCAACAATCCAGCCTGGCTCAATCCCCAGCCAGAGCTCTCCTTGTGAGGTGTTCACCAGATGTGCTGAGACCCAGCTTTTGGGGCAGGTGCCTTCAATAGTGAAGTATCTGATTCTTGACAGTGGCAAACCAGGCCTTTTAATTTCTGACATCTGGCAGGTCCCAGTGCAAACAACATCGAAACCTCTGAAGTGACATTCAAAAGCAACCTTGAAATTCAGTGCCTGGATGTTTGGACTAGAGAACTGGAGCTAGCACATGCTGCTTGCACTAAAATCTAAATAATCATGTTACAAATACAGAGATTTTATTATTGTTGCTATCAGTATTTTCAGAGTTTGCTGAAGACAGCTATGAGGGGGGTAAAGGAGATCTGCTGTTCCTGTTGACTCTACTTTTGATGCAGCTCAAAGGGCAGGAGGCCACTACTCCCAGTTCCAAAACATGAACTTTTTAGAAGGTGGCTGAGTCTGCTCCAGCTCTGAGGAGCATTTCCAGCAGTGCAGAAGACAGCTGATGGCAGGCAGGCAGCAGCCACCAGGCAGCAGATGGGCAGGTCAGTGGGAAGGTAACCCCAGGCTATCAGCAGACAGCCAGGACATGGAGAGCAGCACTGTGTGATCAGCAAAAGCACCAAACAGCAGCAAGGCTTTGTCTCTCTGCTCACCACAAGCCATTTATAAACACCTGTTGGGTTTTGAGAGTTTCTTTCCAAGGTGTTTGGAGTACATGGCCAACCCTTCCTCCTCACTTCAGTCCATTGGATTAAACTGACACAGCACAACCCAAACTGCACATTTCAGCATCAGCGCCTTTTTGGACACAGATATCTGATCTTAATCCCTGTTTGGAATGAAGATGTGGTTATTGTACACACTTGAAACTGGAAAGTGTTGCTGAAGACTTTGGAATCACTGTGGCTGTAAGGACCATTGAATCTGGAGCCATAAAAGCTGAAGGCAAGGAAAGCAATGGAAAAAAGGTAAAGGAGACACATAGATAACATTCCCCTACTGGCTGTCACTTGTGAGGCATATAGTTAATAACATGAAAGACATAAAGCCCATAAAGTTTAGGTTTTAAAAATTCATTAAAACAGCAATATTTTGGTGCAATGAAAATCATACTAATGCAGCAGAAAAGCAAATTTATCTAAGGCACTTCAAATCCTAGTTGCTGGTTGGGTTGGGTGTTTTTCCAATAGCACAGCAAGCAGATATCTGGTACTGGCTCAAAGCACACGGCCCTATGAAGAAGGATGCCCCTAAATAAACTGAATTCTTATACATGACTTTGGACTTGAGCTCCCATCTCATGTCACATTTGATTTTTCTACAGAAGTGCACTTTTGTGTTCCCTGTTCCACAGAATGTTTAATCCAGTTTAGTTTGAATTTTCTTTCTTGGTGATGCTTTAGAAAACTGGAAATCCTCACACCAGTAGTACTTTGTGTGTTTGAAGAGGAGATATTAATTCAGACACTAAGTGTCCAATTTGCATTTCTATCAGAACAGAAAAAGAGAAAAAAACCTCCACCGATTTAGTGCCTCCTTCTGCTCCCAACCTTCTTTTCCTCTCCTGCTGCCCTTGCAGACCTTTCCCAGCAGCACTGGAATTAGAATATCTGCATACACACCTTTGACAGACACACTCAAAGGCCCTCCTAATTTGATTTTTATCAACTCAACAGGAAAAATGTGAATCCTCACCAAATATCATTAGGGACCAACCAATTACACTCACTTGAACTCCCAAGCAGAGATGGATAAATAATTAACAATTTACTACATGATTTAAGATCTAATTTTTATTCATAATAAGATTGCTGGGTTTGGTGGTTTATTTTTTTTTCAAATATTTTTGTTATTGCCTTTGGAAACACCCTGTGAACTATTTCTGTAAATAACTCTTGGTGTGTAGTTTCAAGTTGTGCGAGAGTTTCTCTGGGGGATTTGTTACTCAGCACTTACAGGCTGAGATAATTGTCTGAAACCACAGATCCCATATTATGTTTCTCTCATGTATTTGGATGGCTGCAGTAACTACAATAATTTCCTGACGTGAATATCAAATGGGTGCATCTGAAGCAATTTTTCACTGTTATTTTAAGCACTGAGTTTCTATGAGCATTCCTGTCACTAAAAACTCAGGATCATCTCGTGAACACGCCCGTGTTCCTCTGAAGCACTGAAATTATGTGTGCCAGAGTGGTTTGCAATCTTTCTGCAATGTCATTGGAGAGCAAAGATATGAAACAGATCCATCATTGCATTCACCCCGGGTTCCTTCTATTCTGGTACTCTTCCAGCCTCAGGGGCAAGAGAGTCAAACACCAGGCTCAGATCTGGAGTCTGAATGAAAGAAAAAAGGGGAAAATCTCAATAGGCAAGGAACCAGAGCTGGGATCGGTAGGGAGGAACAAGGAGCTGTGTTAAGAACAGAAAAAGATATGGAACTGACAAGGAATGAAAGCAAGCATCCTCTGATAACAGTGTATGGAATATTTAATGGTTTCGTTCCAGGACCTAAACAGCTCTCTCTATGAATAAAACATGCCCCTCTCTGTTGCAGACATTATTCTTCCTGGTTTTTGTATTTTTCACAAGTCTTTAGTCTGTCCAGAAACCATGGAAAACAAGAGGGAAATAAAGATGTGGTTATTCAGGCGTATATAGGTTAGAAAAAATGCAGATATATAAATTCAGAGATCTTTCAATGTGTAAAGCATGAGCTACCAAAGAATGGATTTACCCCATACTTAATTAACTCTATTTTAAATTATTAGATCAGCACAACTATAGCATTATAAAAAAATGCTTCCTGGAGGCCATCCTTCCTTCCAAACTCTGTAATTACTAATTCCACAATATTGAACTCATCCTAATATTACTAAAAGAATACATTTATCTACTAACAGAGCAGGGCATGAATATTTCTAGATAACTGAAATTGTGCAAAACTATTCACTTATCAAAAGAATTAGGGAGATATTCACGTACACAGCTCCTTCTAAAGAAATGTGCAAACACACATTTTTTTCCTGGGGAAAAACACCAAAAAATAAAAATATGTACTAACACATCAAAGAAATAAACAGAAATCCTTCTGGAGAATAAACAGTGTTAAGAAGGGAAACCTCAGCAAAAATTTTGTTTGTTTGTTTGTTTGTTTAAGATGAGGATTTTTTTTTCCCCCTATAGCTAAAATTAGAAAGGGAAAAAAAAAAAAAAAACCAACAAAACCCTGTTGTAAATATACATCAAGAATGAAAGTCATTCTAACACACCAAAATAACCATCTCTTGTTTTGAATCCTTGTTTAATTTCTTTGAAGAATTTCTTGTCTGTAGCCTGTTTATAGTGGAGTTAAATGCCCAACAATCCAACAGTGAACTGCTTTGGTTATGAGCTTTCTTTGCTCCTTGAGTTCATGACAGGTCTCAGAATTAGCTGTGAATTCATTAAAAATGCTGGTAAGAAGCTGGAAAGCTCCTTTGTATAACCAGGTAGCTAGGAAAAAAAAAAAAAAAAAAAAAAAAAAAAAA
>VXAC01004207.1:1333556-1348319 GCA_013399225.1 Rhipidura dahli
AAAAAAAAAAAGAAAAAACCCAAAGCAAGCAGAATTACAGTCATTCAGATGAGGCCTAGATCTGACCACTCTTAAAAGGAAACACATCTCAAATTATGTACCTTTCTTCTGAACAATATGCCTTATTTATTCATGAATACAAATCCACATGTGAAACCTATAAGCCTGTACATACATTTAAATGAAACAGCTGTGACTATATAACATAATTTTATTTTCTTCACCAACTGCCCTGAACAAACTGAAAACAAAGGAATTATAAACATGTCTGGGTCAGCCAAGAATGTGTATTCTCAGGTATTGATGTATTTATTTTTGGCAGAACCACCTTTTCTCCAGCTGTTTTCTAGTTCAGAATCAGAAGGTGTTTGGCCAAGGGTGGATCTGGCTCAGCTGCTGACAGTGACCCTGTCTGAAGTCCATGGAAGACCAGGAACAGACCACTCACAAGTGAGTGACACTTCCCCTTAGCAGCCACTCACACTCTGAATACATTCATGTCAGTGATTTTTCTGGATTTCCTGTATATCCCATAACACTCAGAGAATTCCCCTCCCATTCTTCACATCCAGTTTGTCCTTGCCAGTTGAAACTCCCACATTTACAACATTCTCTGGTGAGGAGTTTTATAGGCTCCTTACCAAATGTGTTGAAGAAATACTTGTACTGCTTGGTCTGAAACCTGTCACCCATCAGCTTTGACTGATACCCTGTGAATTTTGTCATAGAACAGGCAAACAGCAACAGTCCCCACCCCTCTCACTCATGCTTTTACAGATCCCTAACATATTTCAATATGGACAACCATTTTTGAGGATGAGGAGTCTTAGCTTGCTCCATTATTCCTAAAACCATGTAACTCCATGATCCTTGTTCAAGAAAACTTGTTGCCCTTCACTCATTTCCCCCCAGTTTTACAAATTATTTTATTTACATTGTGGGCATTTTTAATAAAGTTAGTCAATAACACTTCAGGACAAATTTAGACATTTATTATCAAAACAGACAGGGAAAAGTAATCTTTCATTTCCCAACTACTTTGATTGATATCCACTTTGTGGCAGATGAAAACAGACATCCTACTTGCCTGACTTGGAATTACATCTCACCAGGACAAGTCTTGGCTAGGATTTCCTACTTTAACAATTCAAATATATGTCTTACCTAAAAGATAAAAAGATAATTTCTCTAGAACTCAGTACTCATGCTCCAGAGATACAAACCAAGGCTCCAGTTTTTCACTAAAGGGTATCTCATATTTAAGTATTTTCAGGATAAATCAGTGCCAATGGAAGTTGGAAGCTGCCTACCCAAAATACGTCCCAAAATGATGGTTTAGTAAACTGTGTGAAGAAATTCAGGGAGAAGTTCAGGTTGGTCCAAGCAGACAGAGTTTGAAAGAGTATCTTATGCTTCCTGATGAAATGACTCAAACACTTTAGTTAAAGAAGGGGCTTCTGCCCCAAAATTCTGTGCATCTAAGGATAATATGTTCTGAAAATGTGATTAAAATTCACCATCACTTTCATATTACTCGGTAAAACCTGAAATTTTAATTAAAAATCACCAAAACCATTCACTGAGTCCTAGCATGTTACCAATCTCTGTTTACCAGGAAAAAAAATGTGTTGTTTGTTTGGTTTTTTTTGGTTTTTTTTTTTTGGGTTTTTTTTGTTTGTTTGTTTGTTTTTGGTTTTTTTTTTTTTTTTTAAATTCAGATCAACACAGCAGATGTATCCCTCCAATGCTTTAGAGCTTTGCAAACCTCAGGCACACAGAGCATTTCTCTCTGTGCACAGGAACACGATGTTTTCACACAAAGCACTTCGCAGGGCAGCAGCCAAGTGCAGATGCAAACAAACACCACCACAATCTCCCAACAACACATCTCATCTGACACCCAGAAAAGCAATGGCTTGCCAAAGCTGAGTTTGGGGTAATGTGTGACAAAGAAAGGAGTGATCAGGATATGCAATCATTGCTTAGGGATGAGTCAATTGACCCAAGAAAATGAAGAAATATTATCACAAGAAGAGATGTGATAAAGCTGGTTTGCATGGGCACAAACATCTCCCATTGGCTGGGCCTGATTTTCCATTGCTCACTTTTCCCCTAATGAGGTCAACAGCACGGGGCAAGTGCATCTTTATGGGGAACAAGACAGGTGTAGCAGTTTTAAGCTGTTTCTGGCTTTTCTATTTCTGCTCATTTCCCTGTATCTGTTCCATGTGGATGCAAACAGATGCTGGGTGTGTCAGAGATCAGCAGGTGTTCTATGTTTGTCACAGAAAGGTATACCCAGCACCCCTGTAGTTAATGAACAGCTTCCTTGCATCGTGCTTAGAAGATGCTTTAGGACAAACATCTGAACTACATAAACTACTTAATTTTCTTCCTCCCTGTTCTGCAGGGAGGAGTATTCTTGCACCGATTTTGTAGCCATGAAGAAAAAACATTTGATAACATTTTAAATTACTGCTCTTCCAAAAACCTTTTCAAAATTTAAATTTGAATGCAAATTTATTTTTTAAATATTTTTTTTTAAATAGTTCTAGAAGCTTGTTTTACTGCAAGTAGTCTCCAGAGATCAAAATTGAGATCCCCACAACTCATTCTTAGAGAGTCCCCGTCCTGCAATGTTTCATATGTCATAGCACAAAACATGGAAGGATTAAGAATATAAATTATGTCTAGGTTGTCACAGAGGGGAGATAGCACTGGAAGTTTAAGAGTTTTACAATCAACAATAATAAAAATCAATTTGGATAAGAAAAGAAGGGAAACTGTCACGGTTAAGGTCCATCACTGTAAATGAGGTCCTCACCAGTGACTTAAAGGATTTGCCTTTAGAGGCAAAGTTCATAGGAATCTTTCAAAAAGGGACTATTAATTGTGCCAATTTCTAGTAACCCAGATATAATCACACGTCTCTTCCTACAGGTAGATGCATAACCATACAATATCACACGGATATTATTCCAGTGTGTTATTATCAAGACAGAACCAACGCTGCAAGAACCAACTGATCTGAGTTTTGGAAGCTGCAGAGTAAAGGAAGACGAACAGAAATACCAAATGTCTCAGGTCCCCCGCAAGCAGAGTTTGGGAACACCCGGGTGTTTGTGCAGAGCCTCAAAAGCAGGATGCTCCAAGCGACAGTGCTGTCGTTATGGCAGAGGTCACCAGATGGCACTGTTAAACATTCCAAGATTCAACTGATAAAGATTTATTTTATTTCTTTAGATGAGCAATGTTTTAGTCTTTAAGAAAATGCTGTCGTGTCGCTTTTGGGACACTCGAGACAAATCTCTGCTAATAAATTAAGAAGTTTTCTGTTCACCTTGATTTGTCTAACTAGAATCAATAACAGAGAAAGAGTGATCTCCTGAGACCTCTGGTTTAACTTCTCCAGTGAGAGGCAATCACCCATGTGAAATGCTCCTGTCTTCTTTGTTTCCAAGACCAACATCTGTAGTGTAAAATACACAAATTCCATGAAGAGCATAAAGCTGTGGATATGCAGGACTCCTTTTCCTTAATTTGGAAGCAATTCACAAAGTTTTGATATTTGGCACCAAGTGTCAAGAATGGGAAAATATCATTCACCATGGAAAGCTAAATAAGGAGAGTTCTCCTATTCCTTAAAAAAGACTTCCTTCTGTTTTTGTCCATACTTACAAATCCAAATAATTTTTTTCTGGAGTGTTCATGGAATATTTTGTAGTAAAAGGAGAATGCACTTTGACAGAAACTTTTTGCCAACGCTTTCTATTAATTGATGCTTTATCCAGAAGGGAAAACCATACTGATAATTTCTGAATATTACTCTGTCCTCTTGGGAAATTCACAATCTACCCCACAATGATGATCAGTGGAATTCCATCAACTTGTTAACCAGAAATTTTTATTCTCTAGCAAAGGAAGATTTATTGATCAGCGCTCTTGCACAGGATACATCGATCATACTTGTCTACTTAGATCTAATAGCAGTGGGGAGGAGTGGGAATGTGTACAAAGTTGCACATGAAATGATAAACAGCACTGTTGTGTCTGACACAAATTTTATCACCTGGCTGCATGCTGAGGAGATTTATGGAGACAAGTTGTCTAACTGGCTGAAATGACACATAAAATCTCACTAGCTGGTCACTTAGGCAGGGAAAGCTCAGAGGAATTTTGGCCCATGCTTTTATATTTAGTGAATTCTCTTGTCACTTAACACGTTCGTATAAATAATACTGCATTTTTAAAATTTCAACCTCAGGAGTATAAAACTGTCATCCTGTACAAATTGCTGTAATAATATATGACAGCATAGTTTGGGCGAGTCAGCAAAACTGGGGTTAGAATTAACCCAGTGATTAATTTCATTGGCACCAGTTGAATAGAAAGTCAGCAAGTACACCACTTTTGCAGTGCCTTAATAATACTGAGAGGACCTAGAGCTACATGCTTTAGGTGCTTCAAAATTTCAGTTTATTTCCTGGTGAAGCAGAAGACTTCATGAAAAATGACTAAAATTCTTTTGGTTTTCCTCTTTATCTGAAAAATTGAAATAAAAATATTGTCTGACGCCCCTTCAGCTGTAACTTGGAACTGTGGTCTGGCTGTCATCTCGTGCCACCCAGTGATGGTACCAGAGAGAATGATCCATTCAGCATTTGGGCATTTTAGGGTATCTCTACTTTCTGTTGTTTTGTTGAGAGGAAAAACTGAGAGTCTCAAAACCATTCTAACATTAGGCAGAAACCCTTTTTGAGATCTCAAAAAGCATCATCAGAACATGAAAGTGACCTTGTGCACTGTCAACATCTCTAGACTTTACAATTAGGAAATAAATAACATTATCTTAATACCCTCTCCATGTTGAACCTGCTGTCCCTTTTCATATGAAATGCAGACGTGCTTTTGGAGAAAAAAGTGTATTTCCTTCATCGTAAATTGTTATTTGCTTCAACAATTAGTCCTCTACTAATTCTGTCAAGAATCCAAAGAAAAGTGGCAAATACAATCAACTGAATATTGCAGTAATAAATACAGATCACGTAATAAATCTCCAACTATCATAATGTCACTGAAATCCACTGACTTACACTGATTTCCAAGAATTTTAATCTAAATTCTGGTAAGATTTAAAAGTAATTGAGATCGTTACAGATTTCATTTTTATCCCATGGAGTCTTCCTGTGCATAATTTCTTTTAATCAATGCATGGCTAAGCTATAAAGTCGTGGGAAAGGAAAGAAGACAGAATGATATTTTAATGCATTAACTCAAAGGAGATGTCTGTATTATTTTTTGTTTGCATTCCTAATAAGTTAAAGAACATCAAAATAACTAAAATGCACACATTTTTGACCAGGGAATACTTGTCAAAAGCATAACATCTGCTAAAGCTGGGGAAATGAACTAAATTTAGTTTATACACCTGTAAATGTCATTTATGGGGGGAAAAAAATACAAAAAAAAGCCTCACATACAAACCAAAAAATAACAACAATAAACCCCCAAAAAACCTTAGTCCAAAACCTGAGAAGTTAAAATGGAACATTTTTTTGTAGGATATTTATTTTTTGCTTACTGTCCTGTGTAGTATTTCTTCATTTCACACCAACAGAAATGAAGACAGAATTTAAATGAAGATTATGGTGGGTGTCTCAGCCTTTGATCCACAACCAAAGTGCATAAACTCAGTCTGAATTTTAATACGAAATCTATGTTAAATACAAATTTGCTGGCTCCCTTACATTAATTTACTGCCATTGCTGACTCTTGTCAGCTTCCATTGTCAGAAACTGATTATCATGGCCAGAAAACTTGCCTTAGTGGGGCTGGGCAGTGCTGTGGAAAAAACCTAAAACCTTCTCTTAAAAGTAGTTCCATGTATAAGATTTACATGAACATGGACAAATTCCTGGCAAAAGCAAGTCACTTCTGAACAGGACAAGAAACACATCAAATGGATGGTCAAGAGACAGACTGGCATTTGCTTGTGATCTAAGCAGACAAATCTGCTTTGCAACCAACTGGAAAACATAAACCACGATGTTTTACAAGGTGTTTTTCCTTGTGAAGAAACATGGTTTGGCAGGATGGCCAAGAAACTCCAGATCAGAATTTCTGGACAGTTGGCACCCAGTAGGCACTGCCTGGAAGTGTGAAAGCAATCCTTGGATCATGTCCAGCTCAAGACTAGAGGTCACGGACTGGAAAAACCTTCTCTTTTTATAAAACAAACCCAGCACAGATACTCTGGTAACAGAATAGTTCTCTGTTCAAGAACACGGGCATCTTCCAAGGAGCCCTCTTGATAGCGCACTTCAATCATCTGCCCTTGCTCCCAGGAGTTTCCCTTAGCATGAGTACAGATTGCAAATATTTCCACATAGAAGGAAAACTGAAGCAGGTTTGATTTCCCTTCTAGAGCTCTGCCTTTACGGTAAAGACTGTCAGAACTTGTTACAGGAAAGACCCTGCAGCTCGGCCTTAAAGAAAGTACATCTGATATGAGGAGTAAGTGTTGGGGTGGACACAAGGAAAATGGAACATCATTAAAACAGATTCCAATCTGGTGCAGTGTGGAATATCAGAGCAGCACATTCTCCATTTGTTCTCTCCTTTGTGCTGGAGGGGTCACCCCCAAGGTCACCGCTCCCACCCAGGACAGACGGCAGCTTCCTGCTGGCTCCACTGCTCCACAGCCAACAGCACAATTGTGTTGGTCATTCGGGGGCAGGGAGTGTGAAATATGGAACTGTGGAGTTATTTTTATGGAAGCAAACAGTAAGCAAGATTGACAAAATCAACACGGAGATTCTCACTTGTTTAACTGCTTTTCTTACGGCACCTAAGTGTCGCTGGGAGACTGAAATGCTTTCACAGGTTGTCATATCACCTTAAATTTTGGTGACTCAAGCATCCCAAATGACTTCCCTGTAGTACATTAAAAAAGAAAGCCAGCAGGAAGGGTTGAAGCAGCTCCTGAATATCTCTGGATATTCAGCACAATTTAGGCACCATGAAATAGAGATTTTTCAGTACAACTTATCCATGGCAATAATGCCCTGATGTATACAACAATACATTTGATAATTTGTGAGCATTGCTGTAAAAAAAATATTAAAAAATTCAGGAAATCAGACAGCAGAGTGGATGGTGGCTGGTTTTGATGCCTTGGCTGCTTCCCCACTACCTTTACTCCACAGCTCAATGGGGTGCAAGATCAAGAACGTCTGTTTCCACCTCTGGGCTGGGGTAGTTGGACTCGAGAAGGGTGCAGTTTCCTTAGGTAAGCATGTGAATTGTTTTCACAAGCTACAAATCCCTCTTTTGTGGAAGATTTTTATTATTATTATTCCCCAAATCAATACCAAGGAGTAGGTGGAAAACGCAGAAGGGACAAAAGCACAGACAGTACAGTAATGAATAACAATTTTGTTTAAAAACTGTGTAAAAATGGCCTACTTTCATTTATTGTCTCCTTAATATGCACAGTTGGGCTTTTCTCATATTTATGCACTATTGCTGATATCAACTTCTTTCCATTGAAACTATACATACCTTTGTTGCACTGCTTCTAATGTGTAATTTATTTTGGCTAGAATAATCCTGAGCATTAGACTAAGTCAGAAAACAAATAAAGCCAACATAATGAAAGTAATTTCTTTTCTATTTGATTTCCATGCATAAGATTTAAATGGGTTTTGGGAAAAAATCATGAGGACTGAAGAGACTGTTCAGAAATCATTGAAGGGAAGGTACAGCAACCTGAGAGTCCTCTGTGCTGAGCCTTCCTCCCTCCTTCGTGTGCCAAGGGCTGCCAGGATGAGAACAGCAGCTCCTATGCCACACAAATCCTACAGCAGGGCACAGGAGCCATCTATCAGCCTCTCAAACATCTAAAGTTATGAGCAGGACATTAGGATTTCACAACTGTTTCTTAAAACCACTTCACACTACGGCTCCTTGGTGTGGGAGGTTATGCTTTTATTCCTCGATTCTGCTTCAAAGCGCCGAGCAGTTGTATTAAAACATAAGAAAAATATTCGGGTCAGTGCTGAACAGTAATAATCTTCCATGCAAAAGTATCATAAAGTAATTGTGAGCTATCCAAGAGCCATCCTCAAACTGAAATGCATCCATGGGATGGAAGGCAGGGAATTTGTTACAGCAGCCCTGGTGCTTCCAATAGTGGTAACTCAGTATAAAGGAAAATAGGGCAGCTAAGGAAAGTTTAGTCGGTGTAGCTTTGCAGAACAAGGCCTCCATTGACAAGATAATGAAAGCAGCCCACCTGGACTTTGGGATAAAAACCAGAGTGCTTCCCTAACCTGAGCCATGGAGCTCTAATTCTGTTTTGGACACACCCAGGGTCCTTGTGAGGGAGGCAGAGCAGTGCCAGACCCAGCTCTTGGATACTCCAACCCCTCTCCATCTCCCCCACCCACCTGGCATCTCCCATTCAGCATCTCTCCTTTAGCCCACTGCCCCTGAGCAACAGGCACATTTCGGTGCCTTTTCAACACCCAAGGCCATTGATGTGAGGTACCAAACTGCCCCCAATGCTGCACAGAACACCCTGAACACACCTTTAAGAAACCAAACTGTGCAACATGCACTGAACCAGACTCAAGCTGCCACTGTATGAATTAGTGAAGTGTTCCTAGACTCCATGCTTTGGGATCTGCATTGCCACATCAGCATTCATACTTCTGCCATAAACATGAGTGAGATAAAGCAAAAACAAGGCCCAGAAAGGAGAAAAAAAGAAGAGCTATTAAAAGCAAATATTCTTCCTTCATTGTGCTGGTCATTTTCCCTTTAAAAAGATCCCATTCCCACCACACCCTGAGCCTGTAGATGGTCTCAGTGGTGGTGCATTTTGCAGAGCACTCAGCAGAAGCACACATAAACCCCACCTATGAAGGCCACAGCTGCTTCAAATTTCCATGCAGCCGCCAGGTTTGTTTTTGCTTGCGAGGATCTCCCCGCAGTTGATGCACAGATGGAGGAGCAGTTAAGTAACAACAATACTGATCATCCTCCAGACAGGCCCAGAGCTGAATCCAAATCCAAGGTGAGGAGCTGCTTTTAAGGCACGGAGTCAGTGCCCTGGCCATCAGTGATCACACAGTGTCATAGAGGCACAAACTCCCTGCTCCTGTTGGGGATGGAGGCTCTGTTTGAGCCTTCAAGCCCAGGCAGGGCTATCAGGCAGAACCATTTATTAACAGGTTATTATCCTGCTGCAGTACAGGACACACACCACAGAGAAGCCACTGTTTAAAACCACTGTCAGCCTTGGTGAACAGGTGAGTTCTGTAATCATAAGGACATGTTGTCCTGAAGGCCATCAGGGCATGTATATAAATTCTCTCTCATCTCCTTATCTCTCCTGTGATTACAATATAAATGACACAAAACCCCTCAGAGGTGAAAGGTTTTGATATTTCATTCTCTGTTTTTTACTACACAGTTTCATTGTCCCAAAGAAAAGTTTATCACACAAGTGTTAGATCCATTATCTTATTAATTGTCATTATCGTAATATTAGTTGTGGTTAGAAAGATTGAGTAGTTTGGTCTGGGTTTAGATACACATGACAATATATGATTCTCAGGATATGCAATTTTTGGCTGTGGTGGAAGCCTCTGAGGCAGACTTTGGAGTGTGTTTGGCTTCACAGTAGCATAAAATATGAATAGTGGGGATAAATTATATCAGTGCACCAGAGCAACCATGAACTATTCAGGATATTGGAATTCAAACACTTTGAAGTGCATTAAATTCCTTTTTTCAAAATGTTACATCAGCTTTTCCCCATGCAGGGCATAAAAAGTTCCCCCTCACCCTATGAATGACTATTCTGTAGTATTAGTTTTGAAGTGCTCTCAAATAAAAGTAATCTTGAATTTTCAATCTATAGCACCAATTAGAAGAGGAAAGGTGTTGCAGATAATTTGCAGTTAAACAGAAGCCAATTCATCACGCTGTGAATAACTTCTGAGGCAATAATAGAAATAAAAAAAAAGAGAGAAAAAAGCATATTTACAACATATCTGGTTTATCAGTTTTAAAACAATCCAGATTACAATTTCAACAGTCCTCAAACTGCAGTTTATGTGAATTTTTGATGGAGATGTCCAGCTCACCATGTTCCTTGCCTACCCAGGCACCCTCCAGGTTGGATTGTCTCATTGTGTTTGGTTCCTTGCCAGCAGTCATGGTTGCAACCACAGCAGAAAATCAGCTGAACCTAACTAGGATTTATGCTCCACGCAACTTCATTGGAAAACAAAAGTTTGGATTGTTTTTTTTATTCTATCCAAATGGCATCAACCACCCTTACACTGCAATTGCAGGAGCAGAGAACAAAGAAGGTCAGACAATAATGAAATTATAACTCAGTGACAAAATAACAAGCAACAAATGAATGCCTTGGCAAATCAATCCAAGAGACAGAACATTAGTCAAAAAAAAAATGATTAATAGATTTGGGTATTCCTGGCGATGATTAAAATACCTAAATCCTGTACTTATGGACTTGATCATTTCCTGGCTGTGAGGAACAAGAGCCACGTGGTAATTGCTGCTTTCTTAAAGCTACTGGTGCAGATTTAATGTGCTCAGAGTAAAGTCCTCATTGCTTTAAAGCCATGAGGAATGATTGCAACCTTTGCTGGCACCTATCAATAAAAAATGGGTCTGTAGTGATATTAAAAGATGAAAATCACTTTCTTTTTCTTACTGGCATCTCATTTTTGAAGTTAACTTTATGATGAAAACGAGAGCAGACGCTTTTTGTCACCATTGAAAGATGGATGGATTAAAAGCACATATCACCACTGCAAACAGCCTACAGATCTTCATCAATATAAATCCACAAAGCATTTGACTGCGCCAGGGAAACATATTCTCAAATTTTCATTCCACCAAGAGATTACGGGGACTTAAAAGGCAAATAGCCATTGATTCTTGTTACACAAACTGCTAAAGCAAGGAGAAAAAGCAAACATCAAACCATTCTTTTAAAATCTCTTCCTTAACTTCTTCTTCTTCCTACTGAAGTGATAAAATTTTTGTGCAGCCTGTGCTGTGTTTCCCCCCTTGAACTTTCTTTCATTTTGCAGATCAATCAAACGTCTTGGAAACTGTTTTGTTTTTTTCCCTTGAGGCACAGGGAGCAGCATTTTCCCTTCTCTCGGTATTTGGTCACTGAGGGGCCTCTTGAGTGTTCTGAACAGCCAGGTTGTTTGAATTCCATCCTGAGGTATCTCACAGGCTCATTGATCCTGGCTCCATGGAACAACCAGAGGCTTTCCCTTATGCACACACTTAAGTGTGTGATAATTGTCTCTGGAGTGATTAGCCATAATTATTACAAGGTAATCATTATTACCTTAGTACCCAGGAGTTCAAACCACACACCAGATCCCCTCTGTCAAGTCAGGCATTTCTCTGTCACAGAAAACTTCCAGCCCTTGAGCAGCCAGCTCAGGGAAACAAGAAGGGAAATAAGGAAATTACAGCCAATAACATGGCCAGGACAGGAGGCAACTGCCAAGGACTCCATTTCACACAGATCAATTAGGCCTTCCCAAATTTTCCAGAACATCTCCTGAGTTTAAAGGAATCAAGTACCCACAATGTTTAACACAAATGTATTTTTTAAAACATTTTTGACAAGAAATGTAAGTTAATATTATGAATTCTAATTAACTTCAGAACAGTTATAAAGGCTTTCTCCTGCAGGGTTTTGGATTGATCATCTTTTTTCCCTTGAAAACATCCATATTTAGATGACTCTCTGAGGAGACTAGAAAAGTTTTAGCACAATATTCTAAAAGCAAATTACACTGCAGCTGGTGACACACATCTGTTTTTTAAAAAAGCATTTATGGACTGAGGTAAAAACAATTTTCAAGCTGCTTTACAATGGCCTGGCTGTTTATTCCAGGCAACATTAGATGTGCTTTCAAAGGTTCTGACCAGTCCTACCATCCATCAGCTCCAGGTTATTTCCTGCTCGCTGGAAAATCTGTCCAGAGAAAACAAGAGAACACCCAGGAGGAATAACAATGCACTAGGAAGAAAATTCCCTATTTAGCTCTGATTTTAGGAAGCACGGTGCTCTCCTTCTGCCTTGGGCATTTTCCTGCCTGGATCCAGAGGTCTCCTGCAGCTCAGCACCACCTTCACCCCCTCCATCCAGAACATTCTTGATCAACTGCTGTTTTCCCAATTTCACCAATTATCTGGGCTTTGCAAGTAGCAAAACAAAAAAAAAAAAAAAAAAATCCAGAAGAGTTCCCATGATATTATCCCACATGACAGCTCTCATCCGAATGTAGGAACTCTTCAAATTTTAAATTAATTTTTTAAAGAATCGTGTATTCCTTCTTCTTAATTTCTAGTGATTATTTTAAATCTTTATCACAATGGATAAAATCGATTTTTTTTCAAAACCCTAAACTCTAATTCTATAATATATTGCCTAATTTTTCCTAAAGCAAACACCTCTATGTACAGCATGGATTTAGTGGAGGTTTCTGCAAATCTCTTCAAAAAACACATCAGCATGGGAAAACAACAAAGCCTATATTTATATTTAAAACAGGTAGAGTCTGTGATGTTTTGCTAAAGAGCTTTTAAAATTCACCTTTGACTTTTTAATTCACAAATATTACAGCCTTCTGTGTGCAGCAAAATTCAACACCATCTAGATTAGTTCGTATTAAAAACTCCACAACTGGGTAGCTAATGACCATTACAAAGGACCAGAATCAATTATCATGTTATGTTTTTCCCACACACATTTTTCCCCCTAAAACATGTCCTTTTTAACATCCAGATGCGAGCACAAGCAATGTTTAGCACTATAATCAACATTTCCAAGCTACCTGCCAGCAGAACTCACAGTGCTGAACATCAGCATTGTCAGCTCCTTGGAAACATTGCACCTATTTTACATAGTCCAAATAGATTATTGTCTCCATTTGTAATCCTTGCACGCAGGGAGGGAGCTCCTGAGCAGAAATTCAGGCTAGAACATGAATTACAGCTGAAGAAGATCACTGCACAGTAGGTTCTGTGCCCAGAATCAGCACAGGATGGCTGAGCTGAGTCCACCTCTCCTTGAGGCAAACACCACTACCAGGGCTGAGAGAAGAGGTGGCAAAAAAACTCCAACCAGAACCAAAGAAACCCCAATTAATTTCTATTTGAATTAATTTTTTTTTCAGATTTTAAAGAGCCTCACTTGCTCATCCAGATCCCAAAATCAAATGAAGCACCATATAAATTCTGGACAGTGCAAAGATTTACTAAACTGCCACAGCTTTTCTCTGCTTCTAGCACCAGAAATGTCCTCAGCACAAGACAATAACGAATCTCACCAAGAATTAGTCGCTAACAACAACTCTTTTAGAAGGCAGATAAACTATTTTGGAAGTCTAGAATCCCTAATCACACTCTTTGTCAATCCCTAAGTGCACAGCTGTGCCTTCATTAGGGGAAAAAGCCCAATGTGAGCAGCGCTTTCGCAGCTGAAGTCAGAAGCAGAGGCCTGCAGATGCACCCGTTAACAAGAACGGTATTTCACTCCCATTACTTTTACTTGGGGGATGATTCTAACTCGTGCTAACACAAGCCAACAGCAATTCCTACTTTTATTCACAGTCCATAGATTGAGAAGAGCATCCTGGGTCCTTCGGTGAGCACCGACAGAGGTGCTGTAAGAACAACAGACTGATTTCCCACGTGCCAGTACTGGGGGGATCAATCTGTGACAAATGGATGGATTATAAATGCTGGCTTTTGTATATAATAAGACAACAGTCCTTTCCAAGCACTCTGGTCCCTGTTCTCAGGACGCACAGGGATGTTTTCAGAGCTGGTGTCCACAACCACCCAACTCCTGCCCAGCTCTGTGTGACTTCACATCCTGCCCAGCTTCCCCTTCCAGCTGTGTGCTGGGAACATGATGGGATTTATGTACATCCTTAGGGATGTATCATAGGGAGTGCATACATCCTTTATATACAGCAAGGGCTCTTTCTGACTCTGAGATGAGTCTTAGAAAACCTGAGGCATTTTCCAAATAGCTCCTCTCAGCTCCAGGCACCTTTGGTGTCAGAAGGGAAAAAATTCCTGGACTGGCAGGACAAATTTTTATTACAAGTAATGAATGGACTTTTTTAGAGATGTAAATCATGAGATTGCAAATTTCTGCATTTAACATGAAATTTGTATCCCAAAAATTTAATAGTTTTTTTTAACTGCAACAATTCATGTCTTTGCTTCAGTTTCCAGGCAGCATCAAGAAATCTGGCACATATTAGTGGACTTCAAAGTAAAAGTTTTCAAACCTCAGAAAGGCTGATTCTTCATGGGGACCATGTAAGGGCATCTTTTTTGCCTTTTGTCTGGTTCTCCTTTGGAAACCCAAACAGGCCACGTGTGTAGGACCCAGTACCCTTTTCAGTCAGAGTGGGACCATCCCTGATCCCCATTTTCCTGCAGCTGGACTATAACCCACATCATGTCACTAAAAGCCACGCTCAAGAGAGAGAAATTGCAGTTTGAAGAGCACAGTGCTTTATCCTTTAATAACAGACACTGTGGCCAACATCAGATTTGGGTTGGGTTTGTCTATTTGGTTTTTTTCTGTTCACTAAGGATCAAAGCATCCAGCTCCTATGGGAAGAGCAGGATGCATTCCCAGGTTTTCCTGAAGGGCTCACTTCATGGTTTTTTTTTTTTTTT
>VXAC01004207.1:1348348-1388259 GCA_013399225.1 Rhipidura dahli
TTTTTTTTTTTTTTTGCACATGGGACATGCAATTTTACCACAAAACAGAAGTAAGGCCCCCAAACTGTGTCCACTTAAATTTATGGGTAATTCACTGATTATTTTTTAACACACAGTTAAAGTGTCAGCTCATGGTAGAAAGCAAAACAGTTGTGCCTCACAGAAGTGTTTTTAGTTATCATGTACATTAAATGTGAGTCCTCAGGATGTCTAAACAGTTTTGTTTTAGTGTAACTGTGCTCATTTTATGTAACATTTTGCAGAACAGATCTTACTCCCGTTCTTTTTTGTCCTCCTGATGCCACTGTGTGCCATTAGTCTGAGAATGTAAAACTACACTCACATCTTTCATGTAGAAACCTAAAAGTTACCTGTACATAAATGTTTCATGCAATTCTGCTTCACTGTCTTTCAGTGGATTAAAAAAGCTCAATTTGCTAAAAGACAACCAAATTCTGCTACTTCAGAATTGTGAACTATCGTTTTCTTTTTTATTTGTAAACTGGAATAATCTCTGCTGAAGTTCTAGAAGATGCACATCATTAAGAGAGGGGAAAAGCCAATTAAACAAGTAGCAGGTCCTCCATCTGATGCATGGTTTTGAAAGAGGCTATGAAATATGCAAGACCATTAGAAAATAAAAAGTACCTTAGACAGCAACTAATTGTGCTGAATTGCCTGCTGGTAATTAACCAGGGCATTTGTTTAAAAGGCCATATTTAGCTCTTAATGAGTGAGGATTATGACCTTCTGCATAGTGGGGCTAAGAAATGTGTTTGGGGCTTAAGCTACTGTGAACAATTCTTTTATTGCAAAATACAGACATTTTCTCCCTTATTGACCTGGCTCTGGGAATGTGACATCAGCTGTTGTGGAATCTCACAGGAGTGTGAAAACCAAGCTGAAAAGTCAGAAAAGTGTAGCTGTGCATTCCTTTTTTTTGGAATCATAATCTGGACTGATGCTAATTTCTCCTCATTTTTAATCCCAGTGGCCAACACTTCCTTTGAGAAGACAGACAGTGGTGCTTTGTTCCAATAATCCATCCCATGTACAAGACACCTTATATTCCAGACAGCATTTTTGATACTTTGCTACATGTTAATGCATTTAAAGATGTCTAGATAGCCAGAAATTACTTCAGAAATATGCTTAATGAAGCCTCAAGAAGTTTGACTTCACAGGCTTTGTTCTACCAGGATATCCCACCCCTATGAAGAGACTCTCAGACAGCGGCCAATGCAACAACAGCAGCCTTTTCCAACAGCTGAGTGTCAGAAAACATCACTGATATGCAGAGAGTGGGCCATGGTCTCATCCCGAGCTTGAAACATGGCTCATTCTTCTCTAGGTGTAGCAGTTTCCTAAACTTTCTTTTAAAAAATGTGGGTTTTTTTTTTTTTTTTTTTTCCACATGTAAATGCTTAGAGAACCTGAATAGATGAGATTAGGCACTTTTTTGTTTGGATAGGCCCAGCCCATGAGCCTAAACCCAAGGAAATGCTGCCATTCATCCCAGTAGGACCTGGGTCTCAGGTCTCTCTCTCTCTTTTGTATTTTTTTTTATTTTCTTCTTCTTGAACACAGTTTATATCCTATCACCCACGCAAAGCTTTCAACACAGCTGTTTTCACAATAGATAAAATATTTTTGGGCTATGGAGTCTCCTGGCAAACTCTTATCTTCTTATCTGAGTCAATGCACTGGGAACACCCTCCTATTCTTTGATGCACACAGTTCCAGAGAATCCTGATTTAAAGTAGGTCTGCTTGACAATCCCTCACATGAAGGATTGGACTGAACCTTGCTGTTGACTGGGCTCTGTGTTTCCCCAGTTTGTGTTTTCACTTCCAGGTATTCATTTTTCCCCTTTTCCCCACAATGTTCAACTTATTCCGCATCATCTCACAGTATTTTAATCTGTACATTTGACATATAACTCAAATTACGGGCATTACTGCAGTGAGTTAAAGATTAAGTTACACTTTCCTAGATTTCTGTGGAGAAAAAACGACTGGGATCTGAGAGGGTATAATGAATTCTGAAAATCAGTTTTTGTACGCTCGGTGCATGTTCTTGCTTTCGAGTGGAAGAGCAAGAGTAATTTCTCAATGTGTCAAAGCAAACTTCTTCACACCACTGAGTAGTATCAATCTCACTTAAAATTGCTGGTGACATCTTGACTTGTTTATCGTAGTCTCAGAAATGATGGCAAATTTTAATTTTTAAACTATATTACACAGTTTGAGAACGACTTGGGATTTTTGATTACACAGTTCCGTGAGCTGAAAATTGAAAAACGTGAGAAGTGGGGAGCGGTAAGGAAGTGAAGCCCTCATCTGGAAGAAAAAAAATGTGAGTTCTCCTCATTTGAGCAATGAACTGCAGTGTGTGAAAAGGCAGAATCTGTTGTGTTCTGTGTGCAGGTGGTCAGGCAGGTGGATGTTTGCAGAGGCATATGCATTCCAGGTGGGAATACTGCTACCCCAGCTCCCAGAATTTACCACTTTGGTTAACAACACCCAGCTAATTGCTGAGGTGGGAACGAGGAAGAGACCACAACTCACTCTTTGCAGTGAGAATGCAAATGAACGCTCCTGGAGCTTCAAGTACTTGCTGCAATAAATGTTTAACTGTTTATGGCTCAGGGAAAAGAGCTCCGAGGAGCAAAAGAATCTCCTTCACAGAACAGATGTAGTTTCCTTATTTGTTTATTCACCTTGGGAAGATCAGGAGCTGAGAAGTCAAATCCCCTCAGGCAAGGAGTGGAAGAACTTGAAACCATTCTCATAATGCAGCTTGGCTGAGGGCTCCCGGGGCAGAAAACTGACAACTGCACTTCTGACAAATTACGTGATGCTAGCCCCAGAATCTGCTCTTTTCTTTCTTCTTCTCTGTCTCCAATTTGATACCATTCTGTAAATTTAGGTTGACATTATAAATTGCTCTAGGAGGACCAAAATCACGTTTTTCAGCACACATGCCTGTCACCTAATTTTTTTTCTCACTTCGAACACCAGGTTGCCCAATTATTTTAACACTGTTGAATGAAGCAATGAATAGGCAAATAATGTCACTGGAAAAAGAGTGCATGGAAATATAATGACAACTTTTATTGACGGGAAGATGCCTCAGATGTGTTTTTCTTCAGCAGATATAATTTTACTATTAGTTAATGCAAAAAAATAGTAATTAAATTCTCACACTATAGGTCTAAATGTATTAGTTTCTGTGTATCCTGAAAAAAAAAAAAAAAAAAAAAGAGGAAAAAAATTGCCCAAAAGGAAACTGAAAAAAACTATTATTCCTTCTAAGTAAGATTTCAGGATGTCTAAGCTAGCCCATCTTCCCAAATATTGGTGGTGATAGCTGAAGACAGACCCTGTGCTGTCGTTCTCCCTATGCCTCAAGGTTACCAGTGCTTCACAAGCATGTGGTGTCAGGCCCCAGTCTCTCCTGGGTGAAAACTCTCTCTGATGCCTGTATATTGAAAATGCAGTTGAGATTCACTCTGTGATTGGACTAATGGCAGCCAGGCAGCAGCTACAATTCCTGCTTGCAGGCTGAGTTTAGGAGTGTCAGGGCTTTTTGCCATGTGAATATGTCTAGAATTCCTGATAGAGAGATTATGCCCAGAGTATTTATCTTCATAAAAATCCTTTGTGATTTATTCATACAAAAAGCTTGTTGCATTTCTTCCATAAGATAAACTCCCTAAGGAGTTTTATTAGCTTATTAGTTTATTAACAGGGGGAAAATTAACAGGTAACTCTACATATTAATCAATGGAAAGACAATGAAAGTGTTGAGTAAAACTGAGAAGGAGTTTAAATGTTTGTTTTTTCAACAGAGGGCAGCTTCAAAACAGTAACAGCAGGAACAACAATAGCAGGCAACTAAACAGCATTTAACCTAAACCCCTGGGAAGTAGAATCTGAAGATTTCTCAGATCATCCTGTCCCATCCCCTGTGTCACTGACTGCAGCTGCTTTCCTCAGATTTCTGCAGCTCTGTACATGAACCACTTAACTACCACTGACTGGCCCTCCTAACTACCATCATCTTGTCTCAAATACCACAGATTACCATCTCTGCTACATTTTGTGGATTTTATTGGGCAAATATTTGAATTATAATCTTTAATCTTCTCTCTCATGACAAAGATTTCCATGGCTATCCAACACTGCATTTCCTACAACAAGCATGGTTTCTGTGACTGAAGAAAGTGTGTGTATTTAAACTTGACTGCTAGAAAACCAAAATTTGTATTCAGCAAGGCCAGACCTGACCAACACTTGATTTTGCCAGTAAGGAACAGTATCCAACATTTTCTCTCAGGAAGATGGATACTGCAACTGAAATGGAAACACTGACTGGGAGCAGACCAGACATACATTGCTCCTGCAATGGACAAGATCACAACACCACTCTCCACAAGCCATGCCCCAGTTAATGATCTGCTATCACAGACTATCATCATAGGTGGCCAAACATTGAAATCCTACCCTTAATTTGCCACAGAGACAGTGCTGATGCCTTCACAGCAGTGTTCATTTGTGAATTCTAGCCTAAAAAACCTCTTCAGCAGCAGCCCATCCACACAGGATGAAATCACATCACTCAGATGTCTTCCCTGCTCGTTCCCTGACCAGCCTCCTCTAATTTGCTTTGCTGCAAAAGGATTTTGTGATGGAAAGTTATTAAATCACCAAGCCCATGAGTTCTTTGTCTCGACAGTAGAATAGACTAAATGACCTTGGCTAATTTCAGAGCCACACCATGCTCTGTAAAGGCAAAAAGATATCAAAGACAGTAAGATACAAGGAATGGGATGTTTGGATGGTGAAATGAGGAGATATCATAATACTAAACAATGCAAATTAAGCTTTCATCCAGACAAAAAGTGTTCTTTCCTAGCAGCTCTGTTCCGAAGCAAAAACACCTGATTGTTTTATTTTAATGTCCACACTCCATTCTCTTTTCTAGCTCATAACCCCAGTGAAAACCTTGATGCAGAATGCAGAGTGGGTGCAGTGGGAATCACTCCAAATGTTACAGGATGGTTTCAGCAGCCCCACTGGTACATCAGGAGCTCTGGGAGATTTCCTGGAGGGTTCACGGCTTCAGCAACCTCATGTGACACTTTGTACATCACAGCCTTAAAGGATGAGTGATTTAAAGCTTGTCAGAATAAATCAAACAAGTTCACTGGGAATTCTCGTGCAGGTGTGCATTACTTCCAGAAGAAGTCTCATGAGAAAATGAAATTTATAACTCTTGACTACTGTAGGGGTTTTTTGTGACCTTGTTACACAACTTCATTAGAAAGGGGAAAAAAAAAAAAAAGTAAGATTAGGATCTAAATGTAGGTGCATATCTTTCAGTTTTATAACTTTGCCTCATTCTCAAAAGGTCTGAATTTTCCTTAAAATTCTGAAAATGGTATTTTCCCCTCTGGTAAACACTACTTAAAATTTCCCAGTGTTCCAGCTGTAGAAAGACCGGAACAAAACATAATTCAGTAATAACAGCATTTATCTTCATCTTATGATAACAATTCATTCAAAAAGCCTAAACAGAAAGATAAAACTCTGGTTATAGGCTGCTAAAACAGAAAAACTTTTGGCCAAAACTTCTCAATGTGTGATCTGCAGTTTTTTTAACAGTAAATGATCCCAAGTTCCCCTTTGAATATTTTATTGATTAGAGACTTTAGAGATTATGGTTCAGATCACAGTTAATAAAGATCCAAAAAAAAAATCTGTAGACTTAGAAGGATTCTATTTGCACTGATATTTTTTGCAGTATTCTTTCAGCATTTTCTGGCTGGAATATCTAAAATTTTAGCACAGATATTCCAGGAGCTACTAAATAATACCTAAAGTTAGCTTAATTTAAAAAGGAGAGCTTCATATTCTGTACAAGTTTTAGCTTCCTATAGCTCTAACTCAGGGACAGACCAAACCCCAATTTTGGCACACCACGTTCAATTTTTTGCCATATACATATATATAAAGCACTGATTTATAAAATTGTAAAGCTCTCCTGTACAGCCCTAAAAAAAAAACCCCAAAAACCCTTTACTGAGATTCATGGGAATGTGAGTTTAATTTTCTAGAAATTATCTTAATAATTGTATCTAATACTGCCAAGTAACTCCAACTAACCCATGATGGATACTTGCTTGAACCATTCCTAAAACTTACAGGGGGGAAAAAAAATTAGAAGAGGTATTTTATTCTTCAAAATACCTCAAAATCCGACTGGGAAAACCTGCATCCACACAACCCCAGCTTTAACTGACCAGAGCCAGAGCCAGCCCCAGCCCCATACTGGGATGAACCCTGTGAAGAAAAAGCTTGGAGTTAAATAGTTCAGTTTGCAATAATTTTGCAGCTCCCCTAGGGCAGGAGAGTTCTCAGCTGATCGCTTGGCTGAGCTGTAAAAGTGGCTGCACATGCAGCTCAAATGAAGGTCTGGCTCTCCAAAGAAGCCCGAAAAAGTGTCAAAGAAAGAAGCTTAATTGCCAAGAGCAGATCTGGAGCAGTCTTCTGCTAGAACTACTCAAGCCTGGGTCTACTTTTGGCATTGGTAATTTTTAGCTGAGCCTTATCAGCTCTCCCAGGAGCTGATGGGAGTGAACTCCCCCATTCAGCAGGGCTGGATCGTGGTGGAGTTATTGGAATTATCAGAAAGCTGAACAGCCCCAGTAAAAGTTTTATATGAGGGGTTAATATATATTTTGATTCCTCACTTAGTCAGCCTCTCAAAAGCATTCCTCAATTAGTCAAAAAAAAAAAAAATGAAAAGCAATCCAAGATGACCAAATCCAGATGTTTTATCACTATTATATGCTCTGAGGTTCAAATCAATGAATTACACACCCCTTTCTCCTCTGAAGGACATTGGAACACATAATGTGAAACATCCATATGTAATAAAACATCTTTTATTTCGCATTGCCACAACCTCTCCTGAATTTATGCATTACATTCAACAGCAAAAATGCATATATGCCTGAAATAAAAGATGTTAATACAGGAATGTCATTATATTTACTACTATTTCCTTGAAATTCCCCATACATTACTATTTCACACTGGAGATACGACCATATTTCCCCTTGCCAGGGAAAGCTGCAGGCCTGAATACCTCTCTAAAATATTGTTAATAATGAATTACCATGAGAATGTTAAATTTAGAGAAAGAAATCAGGATACTTCCACTTACTGGATACTTTTACTCCATTAGTTCTTAAAGTTTCATCCTTTGGAGTTTTCTGTGCACTGGAATGGGCTTTGCCCCAGTGACACCCCCATATTTCACACCATAACTTATCTCCCTGGTGCTTGGACTGGGACTTATTTACACAGCACTGTCAGTGTCCCCAGAATTTTACTGTAGCTCTGTGACCAACTGGGCTGTTTGCAACCAAATATTAAAAATTGCTGTCACCTTCCTCGATCCCAACTTTCACATGAACACTGTTAATTGGAGCAGAATTGGTAATGCCACTCTTGGGAGTGATATAAAGAAAAAGGTAGTGATCTGGCTGGATTTCTGAGTTCACTTTGCAACTTTTGGCCACATAAATGAGCTCAACATATGACTTGAGAGTTCAAGACTCAGAAAGTAAAGAATAACTCAAAGGTTACCCAAACATTTTTTCTGGTATAAAGATATATATATATATATATATATAGAGAGAGAGAGAGAGAGAGAGAGAGAGAGATTACAACTATAAAGCATTAATGCCAAATATTTAATGCACAGGAATTTAACATAATGACACTTTAGAGCCAGTTGTTTGCAACAAACTACAGGATCATAATGTAAAATTATGGTTTTCTATACTCTGAGGCTCTGTTGACAGAAATATGGCCACCAATAATTTCAAGTACTGCCTCCAATAGCAAGTAAAAATATGCAATTGCCACAAAAATCAATATCAATGAGTTGTTAACCATTTACTAGATGAGGAGGTACTGTGAGACTTCATTATGTAGGTGTTCTGTGTGCTCTAGAAAAAATGTTTGTTTAGAATGTTTTACCAAATTTTATGATGATTTATTAAAGCAGACATTAATTTTTCCACTGGGCAGTTTTCATATTCATGTATGATAATAAAGAAAGGAGAGGGAATCAATCTGAACCTTACAAGTTGTATTTGAGCATAAATTATAAGGACATGAATAAAGATAGGGTATTTCATGTGCTATCACATTTGAAAGCCCAGGACACATGCACACAATGCTACATATGAAAAGCAAAAATATTTCATTTCCACTAATATAGGATTTTAATCTATAAATATTTTTTCTGATTCCATTAATCTTGTCATTTAAAGACTTAAAATACAATAAAAATACAAGACAGTTATAATATGATAATTATTCAGCACTGGAAGTTTTTAATCCTCTGTCATTTCATCCAGAGTAATTTAGAGAAAAACATGAAAAATTGAAGAATACACACTGAAACAGAACTTAATAACTCAATACTGTTCTCCTAAAAACACTCACCTGCAACTTCAGAAAGTTCCAGTATGGGCCAAACAGTGCTTTGGCCAGTTTAACTTTTGAGGTTTTTTTGGATGCTGGGCCCAGTGCTAAAACCAATATGCTGACACCAATTTTGATTTTGTGTAATGCTCATTGAACAAGGACTATAAAACAGTTGAGCCTTCAAGAAAAGAAATGATTCCTATCACTGCGAATAAGAATTTTCATATATTTTATGACAGCCTGTATCCTCATCTGGTTATATAAAAATAACTATTTGTAGTTTTGTGAAGTCAGCAGTATTACAATGATTAATTCCAGATGGCATTTTTTTTTTTCTTATTTAATTTTTTTTTTTCCATGTGGCTTATTTTTGGTGTGGTCTTAGATCTGACTCTGACAGCTCTGAAAATATGTCCACATGAAATTTTAAATTCTAATTTAACTTTCTGAACTCTACCATTAATTGTATCTTTCACTGTAGATTGTCATAGTGGATTGCAGCTGAAGTCCCACCCAGGACCTGTCTCTGAGTTTTTGGTTTGGAACATGAGATCTGTTGAGCATCATCAACAATCATTCATCTGGAAATCTACTGATTAGAAATAACTGACTCAAGGTACCCAAGATTTGGCCCCAAGGCAGACCTCAATCAGTCATCTGAGTAGCACAGCTGAGATATTCAATAGTTGACCTTCACGAATTTCTATTTAAGATTTCTCATTGTCAGAATTTGGTGACTACACTATTAAACAGTAGAATATTTGCATAAAATCCTCCTGAAACAAAGTCCTCTACGCAAAATAATGCTCACAGCAAATCTGATATATTTTTCAGTGGTTTTCTTTGGCCTTTTTCTTTTTTTTTTAATTACAGAATTTATAAGGAAAAAAAAAAATTGTCCTGGCAAACAGTGTGCTGCCCAAGTTTTTGTCACTGAAGAGTTTCCTCATCCTTCTTTTGATATAAGAGTTTTCATCTTATAAGCTTAGTAATTAATAAAGGAAAACTCTTAAAGTCTCAGTATGCTTTTTTACTTGATTTTTGTTCACATAAAATACTCCTTAAAATTAACTCGAAGCACCTATTAAAATATGCTTCAATCAGCTCGCTTTCTGTTGTTTTACATAAACACATAGGTATACATGTGTATATGGAAAACATATATACCTATGTGTATTCCCAAGGAGTAAATTCTGGTTCTCTTTGCACTCAAAGCAGAAAACACAGTGGAAAATTTGAGGTTAAAGCAATTTCCACTCACCCCTGCAATGAACTCCTTCGTCGTACCCATCGGAGCAGTCGTAGACCCCGTTGCAGAGCTGGGACAAGTGGATGCATTTGTTGGTGCCAATGCAGCTGATGAAATTCGGGCTGCACTTGAAATCTGCTTCCTCAGGACCTAAAGGACAGATAGAAAATTTCTTACACATATTTTTTTTTCACCCACAACAAGGCAAAGAAAGTTCTGCACTTTGTTTCCTTTTTAAAACTAATGGCACCACTCCGTGTATTACTCCATTTTGCAGATTTTAGGGCATTGTCATCACTGCATTGATGAGAATTAAAGTCATCAAGAAATGATTAGTGCAATTACATGGAAATCAATGGCTCAGAGGACTATTTCCTGAAACACAGGTGTTGTACAGTTGCTAAAATAACCTTTGCAGACACTAAGAAGCATCATAAGATTTTCAATTGTCCTGTGACTATCCTATCAAGAGTCACATCAAGAGTAATAGGTATCTGTATTTACTTCCACTGTTGTGCTATGCAGATAATTGTATATATTTATGAAAATACATATAAATATCCCATATTTGTGGGTGCATTAGACCAGAGAAACTGTTGCTCCAGCCCAAGAGACTGCCTCAGAAACTGCACAGTCCTGCATGGAAGGGAGAGGATAAGGAAGCTGTGATTGCTCCCTCTGGGAAACCACCCGAGCTGTAATCACTTATCTCTTTCCCCTTTTCCTGGAGTGTTTGGTTCAGGGAGTTTTGAGGGAGTTTGGGGACTCTTGAGAGTCTCTTTTGTTTATCCCTTAGAAAGGGTTCTGACTGATAAAATTCCCCCCATATTTCCACATTTAAAAGACTTTGAGGTTTTTAACACTGCAAAGAACATTTGGAAGTCTGAAGGGTCCAGCTCATTTAAAGGTTGAACCATCCTTTATACATTGCAGATCATTAGCCACACAGAAACCAAAGGGAGGAATTATTTTAGGAGAACAGCTTGAACCTCTCCTTGATTTCTTGTGTTGGAGCCTTGGGTCTGTGCTGAACTCTGGCAGCTTGTACCAGTCCTTTAAGGAAATCTGTCCTTAGACTCACAGTGCTCAAGTGCAAGATTCTTTCACCTCCTTCGAGGCACTAACTCCAAGAGGAAGGACAGAAATTGCTGCCAGCTAAAAGCTCCCTAATAAATTGGAAAATCCCAGCTTTGTCAGATCTTGTCTCTTGGAGTCAGCAGGACAAACCATTCCAGGGGAATCCACAACTTCTGTAACAGTGATGCCTCTTAGCACAGACCATTAAGTAAAAATCCTAACACAAGATTCGTGCCAATTAGAAAACTCCCACCAGCACAGGGCAGTAATTCCCATCCCCAGGCAAAGCATGAGCCCCCTAAGAGAGGGGCTGAAAACTGGAATGTCCTACCCTGCTCCCTCCTCTGACCTCCAGGCTTCACACCTCGCACCCATAGAGGGACACCAGTGACATCCTTGAGGATTTCCTGATTAACAGGGACGTAGCAGGCTGGCTCTAGAGGTGAAAAGGTGATGCTTGTGGGGATGAATGTACCCTGTCTCAAACTATTTGTGTGCTCCCAGGATGAAACACAAACTGTTCTCATCACGCTCTGGGTTAAACACATGAGAACCAAATGTGGAGGGATTAAAACATTTCACAAAGAAAACAAAATTCCTTGTATTTTCCAGTAAAATATAAAATGACATTAACAACAGAACAGTGAAAGTCGATCAAGATTGATCCTAGATGTTAGAATTTGAAGACTATGGTAATAGGGAACAGAGAATCAGAAAGTTTGGGGTTTGGGCATTTTACTCCTCTTTTTGTGACATGACTTTTCATACCAGAAAGCATCCCAAGCACATCAAGTTCCCTACAGTACCTACAGCCCCTGGCAGTGCCATGCACTCCTCCAAGGACAAGTTTGACTCTGCAGACCTTCCAAGGAAGAGCAGAAATAAAGCAGCCCAATGCTCAGTGTCAGGAAGGTTGTATAAAAACAAAAGGTTTAATTTGATTCCCACTGCAGCTGCATCGGGACTTGAAGGCGCCTCATATGTAACAAAACTAAACTAATTTTCTGATTTGCCAGTAATAACTTGCTTAATCTTTGTGTTAAAGCATCTGTGATAAAATGTCAGGAGTGAAAAAGGTTTTTTTTTTTCTTCTAAAATAGAGGACATTCATTTTAAAAAAATTAGATCTGTGAAGCATGTGAACCGTGGCACCTGCATTACTACAAAGCCTACATTACTAGAGGCTTTTCATACTTTATCAAACAGAAAACTTGAGATCTGAACCAAAACTATATAAATGTATTTCCATCTATCCTAAATTTAATGAGTGACAAGAAGGAATCTCTTAATTACCATTTTAAACATGAATAGGCTAATAAACCTTAATTAGTCTGATATGCTCCTGTCTATAAAATTTTTGATTTGGTGCTACTTGCTTTTAAAATACAAGATTCTTTCAGGATACAAACATTCTGCAATTCTAAACATATTCTCTAACTCAAAATATTAGTAGGGGAGCTTGCTAATTAGATTTCTTTGTTTGGGAACATAGGATGGGACACTGAAAGACACTCCAGAAAGTATTACACGAATTGTTTTGTTTTTGAGAGAAATTTTGTGCACCACTTGTGAAATCAGAAGATTGGAAGCGATTCCCTTATTTGTGTGATTAAGATAAATTCATTTGTACTTTGGCTTGTTATAAGCATGATGTTTTGGAAGGCAACTTGACTTAATAATGAAGATGAGCTTCAGTCCCAAAAAGTCCTGTTTTATACAAGCTTTGTGACTCATTTTGTCTACAAAACAACTCTAAATGGTAATAAGTCTCAACTATCAACACCAGTGGAAGAAGAAAGCAGCTTTTAAGGCCTCCCTGCCCACAAATTCTGCCACCTCTGTTGAAACAAATTTTAAAAAAAGCCAAATCGAACTGCATGTTGTGATGCCTTTGAAGCAGCACTTGCTTCTCCCACTGAATCCTTCCCAGCTGCTGCACTTTCTGAAATGTCTAATGCAAATAAAGAAGAGTAGCTTTTTATCTTGTTTACTCCTCTTCACTCTCCCTTTAACAGACAGACACTTCTGGCAGTGTTATCAACTGAACTTCGGGAAAAGGAATTTAAAAGTGTTCTTCTTCAAAATCATCTCAGTGTATTTTACATCAGTGCAAGAATGCTAAGAATATAAAAGATGGATGGTGTCTTTTCTTCCCTTCAAAAGACATCATAATTCCCAGCCTTGCCAGTTGGTGGAAAAATAGTCCAAATTACTGGCTGCAATTATGGTAATACAACATCCCCATGTTTCCAACATTCATCCTGGGATGCTGCTTGGAGGGCAAAGAGGATGCAAACAGCTCAAGAGACTCGGCTCAGGCAGCAGAATATCTGACTGTCTCCATGAGTAATTGTGTGGGAACAGATGGCTGAGGAATGGGAAAAGAGCTGATCTGCAGAAGCTGAGCCAGGGCCATGGAGGAGCCCCCAGGGCTGCAGGCAGGGTTGTCCCAGCCCTAGGGGTGGGTGACTGGGCACTGGGAGACTTCCCTAGGGATAGGGGGTAGGGATCAGGATTGGTGAGGGTACCAAGGCTGGGCACATCCCATGGCCAGGTGGACAGATTAGTGCTGCTTTCCCTGAATCTCCAGAGAACAGCCTGTGCCCAGGGGCAGACAGGCTCCAAACAGGAGAGGGATTCATTGGGGATCCAGATTTCTTTGGCTGCCAAATCGCCAGGGAAAGCCATTTCTAATTTGGCCACACTGAGTCACACACTGGAAGGAAACTGGACAGTGTTTTGGCAATACCTGTGCAGCTCAGAGGGAAGGCCTTCCAGGGAAGGTGTCCTTAGGTCAGAAGGGCTGGGAAGAGGTAAGAGACTCCTTGTGATGTCCCCCAGCAGGAGACAAGGGGAGGAATCAGTCTTCAGCTCTGGGTTCACACTAAAGAAGCATCGTGAGAAAGTATTAAAAACCTCTGTCAGAACCAGCAGAGACATTCCACTGTTCACACAGCATCTGGGAATTTGTGCTTGATAAAACTCTGCCTGCCTCACCTCAGCCTCCTGCTCTACTAATTTCCAACTGGAGAATGTAACCAAGAATCTACAAACTGGTTATTTCCACTATTTTCATTATCATAAGCAATACACTAGTGTTAGTTAGCAACAATTAACGAATGGACATAATTCCCTGATGGACATTTCCTTCTTCTAAAGGGAACCTTCTCTTAGAGAAACATTCTCTCCAATCTAAGCTAAATTAAGGTACAACTTTACATACTAAGTTTATGAGGTTTACAAACTATGAATGGAGGGTATTTCCAAACGCAGATGCACAACACAAAATCAGGGTTCACAGATAGTAATTATATTACACTAAAACATACACTCCCATTTACTGGAAACTCAATTAGTGATGCTCCTATTTGACAACTGTTAGCAAAAAACCTATCAAAGCTGCTCCTTCTTCTGGGTTAATTTTTTCACCTTTGTCTCCCTCAACTAAGTTTTTACAAAGTGCTTTTTCCTTGAACTACTTAGGCAAGTAGTTAGAATTTTAAGCAAGAGACAAGGCAGCCAAATGTGGTCCATCCTTTTACATCACTGCTTCCAATTTACTTCAAGACCAGCATTTTTTGAGCAGCTCTAATCCTGGGCTGTCCTCAGCCATAAGAACCAATTATACCAAACCGTGGGACATCTTCAAAATTCCTGTTAATGTTGTACATCAGTGACTTGAAGATCCTTCCTGCTCTCCTAAGTGTCTTTTTGGAGTGAATCTTCTCCACAGTGAGCAGTTAACCTGAACAAAACCTTATTCCACGGCTTTTGATTTCAATTTTATTTTAAAGAAGAAGAAAGAGCCGACACAAATTTTGGAATCTCTCTGGATAAATATGGGTTTAAATGAAAACATTATGGTACAACAGAGTATGTGGCTTGTCAAAATCACATGTAAGATTGTGAAGAGTTTGCTGTTAACTTTCCTCCAAAGCACTGCTGGTACTCCATTTCAACTGTGGACTCAGAGTATGAAATATGGTATTTAAGGCTGCAGAATTGATTTTAAAACTTTATTCTTTAATATCGCTCTTGGCAACAAGAAACAGCCTACCACATGTAGCCAAAGTAACATAAAATATCTGATATAATTTTAATTGTGAGGAGCCTTCTCACAGTTGGGGTTTTAAATTTATTTTCTGCCCAGTTCATAATCTATAACAAGGGATTTCAAAAGTGATTATCTTTTATAAAACTTATAGTCACAACATCATGAAGTACTGTCTCTGGCCCTGCCAAGACAAGACATATTGTACCTTAATGAAGAAGCTGCTTTCATGGGAAAATTAGATGGTTGTGTATTGGTTTTGGGTGTGTTTTTTGAAGTTCAATATGTGAACTCTCACACAAGGTTTAATTCTATGTATTGATTTCTGTAGTTATGAGTAAATGTGTAAACAAAACACACAGGGTATCTAATGGTATCATAACTGCTTTATAAAGACAGTTTTCACCCAGACTAGAGGCACATTTCTAATACCAAGACTTTCAAACACTGAGATAAATGTATGGAAATTACTTTAAATCATTACTCTGTGCTATCTTATATACCTGCAAAAAAAGAATTTCATATTTAATAAGGATTTATGTAGCATAAGTAACCCCTTATCCATAGTTACTTCTATCCATATGCTTGATTTAACCATGTAGACTGATAATTAACATAAATTTGAAGTCACCTTTAATTAAATCAGGTATTCAGCTGCTTATGTAAGAAAGAGAATAATAAACATTTACAGCAGGATGTGGAAAACTGAAAAGAAGAGGAAAGGAGAAGTTTTGTGCTGTTTTTAACAGCACAGAAAGTGAAAACTCTGTCCTCACAGACACAGCATTTGTCTCCATGATAACACTTCACAAGACAGAAGAAAACCAGTGGCAGCCAGTGGCTTTGTGAGTTGGCAAATGAACAAACACAGCTATAGCGCACAGAAGTCATGGCTTATGACCAAAGCCAAGAGAGGAGCTAAGACTGTAGAAACCAACACTGAAACGAACAGAAACCAAAGAGAAAAATGAAGAAGTTCAGAAATCTAAAGATGCCTTTGAGCCATCTGTGCTGACTCACGGCCCCGCGCGCCGGCTGACGAGTGTCTCATCTCTGCCCTCGCTCCTCACTGGGGAATGGCAACAGCTCCTTCTGCTCTGCACAGCGAGGACATAAACCCAAGCCAAAGATTCCCAAATCCAGCCAAGGATGTGCTTGATGAGCTGAGGCCTCATCCTGAATCCTGTGCTCAGTTCTGTGCCCCTCAGGATAAGGCAGACTTAAGGCAGAGGGGCTGGAGCAAGTCCAGAGAAGGTGAAAGAGCTGGGGATGGGTCTGGAGCACAAGTCCCATAAGGAGCAGCTGACAGAGCTGGGGTGGCTTGGCCTGAGGAGAAGGAGACTCAGGAGGGACCTTCCAACTCTCTGCAACTCCCTGGCAGGAGGGTTCAGCCAAGTGGGGTCTGTCCCTTCTCCAAAGTGATAGGGCAACAGGAAATGGTCTCAAGTTGCAGCAGGGGAGGTTTAGATTGGATATTGGGAAAAAATTCTGCCTCAAAGGAGTGATCAGGCACTGGAACAGACTGCCCAGGGCAGTGATGGGGTCACCATCCCAGAAGATATTTAAAAGACATGTAAATACAACAGCTGGGGACATGGGTTAGTGGTGAACACAGTGGTGCTGGACTTAAAAATCTCAGCAGGCTTTTCAAACCTAAATGATTCTGTGACATATAATTTGGTCAGTAAAAACCACATAATTTAAAAAAATAAAAAAATAAAAAAAATCCACATTAAAATTCAGTTCCAAAGGATGGTTCCCAATTCTGTGCATTACAGCAAGCAAAACAGTTCGAGAGGTTATCTGGCTGTAAAGCTTAACAAGGCTCGCAGTGGCTCCCAGAACTCCCATTCCTGTACTCCTGTGACACTCTGAGCACCAGTGCTGTGTACAAATGAACCCACAGGTGCAGCACACAGCATATGGGCATTGGCTTTGTGGTGCTCCACATCCCCCTTTCCCTCTGTGTGGCTTTGTACACAGCAGACAAAAGCAAACAGCAAGACAGTCTAAACCCAGTATTACACAACAACTTCAATGTTTTAAATACTGTGTTTCAAAGCATGAAGCTCTGTTTGCACAGTGCCAGGATGAGGGCTCTGTCAGGAGCTCTGTCTGAGATGGCTCTCCAGCCAACACTTCCCCTCTGGCTCTGTTTCCTGCTCGCAGCTTTCTGTGTGTCAGACACTTGCTCATCCTCGCTGCACAGATGTAAATAATTAACGGAGCCACAGGACTCATCCCTTCTCCTGTAATGGAGCTGATGGCCACTGGAGACAGGGGAAGAGCCGTGCTGAAGGTTGCACAAAGGCTGATGAAGAGGAAAAAAGAGGTGGAGGAAATCTTTCTAAAACAGCTCAGCACTGAATCATAATCCAAAAGTCCCTTTGGGTAGAAACAGGCTGGGATGGGGCTGGAGCCAGAACACAGCTCTTGGGGTGGTCAGGCCAAGAGCAGCTGCCAGAATCAGGACCTGAATTAAGTGTGGTTTTCACCTTAGCTTCATGTTGCCACTAAAGCTATAAAAGCCATGCAGGTATTCAGACTGGTAACAGTAGAATCAGCTCATTAACAGCAAAGTCTATCTCTATTCCTAAATGAAGTTGGACGTTTTGCATCCCTAAATTATCTCAAACTAGAAAATTCACTGAGCAAAGGGAGAAAAGATCCCCTCCTCGGCCAACCTCCATCTAATGTAACAGGTCTACAAAAGTGAAGCAGTTTCTCACTCTAAATGTAACCATTTCTGGCTTAAACACAATGGCTAAGTGATTTTTTTCTGTTGTTTTGGAAACCACATTAAGGGTAATCAGTGAAATCCATGGCCACAAGGGGAACACGAACCTTACCTCACCCCCACTGTCCTGCAGTGCTTCTGTGACCTGTCTGGTTACAGAAAAAGCAAAGAACAAGTGATGGCAAAGAAAGTGGAGGAGAACTGAGACTGAAGTAGCCTGGGGAGTAACAATATTCTTTCCCTTTGTGTCACAAGATAAATATAATAAATAAATTAATAACTGTATAGCGCTCAAAGACTGCCAGACTGTACCAGAATGAAAATTAAGTTTGGGGGAGAGGGCAACACAAACACCTAACTTTCCTTTATAGAGGAACTGACAAGGACCTGAAGTCCAAAACAGAAATATGTTTGTGCTTGCATATTTTTCTGATGTCTGTGAAAATTATACATTCACAGAACTGATGAGGTCAGGATATGGATTGATGTGGTCAGCAGGGTTGCATCTCTATGCAAAAAGACATTTTCATTCCTATGGAACAGGTTATAAAAATCCAGCCTTTACTGAGGTCAAGGTAAATATCCTAATTTTTACCATTTTGCTCAAATCAAAATCTCTCTACTGCTTCATGTGCACATATGACCTACTATCATCTTAATATGGTACTTCACCTTGCCCATTCCCCATTCAAAATTACCCTGGAATTGTGAATATAAATATCAGAAATGTGTCTTGCATAGTTTCAGACCTCTGATATTGCTTAAACATGCCTAAATTTCATCTTTTCACCTTAAAATTTTCATTTTAAAGTTACATAAATGGAAATACGCAGCCCTGAAATATTAAATAGTATGGAATATAATGCATTATCTCACACAAGCTATCAAAAAACCCCTCAAGCTCTTCGTAGTCAGAAAACACTGATTAAGATATTTATCTGTAGAGAAAACAGGTTGGTTCTTGGAACTGAGAATGAAGAACATGCAAGAGAAAACGTCTGGCATGAATTCTTCATAAAAATCAAATCTCTGTCTTGTCTTCCATAGCTCAGTGTGGCAGTAGCTTTTTTGATTAAAAACAACAATAAAACAATTCTCACCACTATAATCTTCCATCACAACTGCCCAACAAAATACATTTATGCATCAAAGAGTTTTAATATTTTTATATGCGTGTTCAATGACAACAGCTTCAGCATGAGCAGTAAAACTTCCCACAGAGATTAGAAAATTTGTGCTTTTTGCCACAGCCCCTGAAAATTAAAAACCTGATCCACGTTTTTACTCAGCTCTTACATTTAGGATGTATCAGAATATAAAAGGAGGTCGTTTTGTATTGGTATGTACCAATATAAGCACAGTCACTGCAAATTTGTATTCCCTGGTTAATTTTGGAGAATGGCTTCACAAACATTTGTCAATGAAGAGGAGAAAGGAAAAAAAAAAAAAGTTTGCTCTCAGGAAGCAAAAATAATTAATAATCTTTGTACTTGCAGGGACAAAAAAGCTTTGCTAATGGATTTTTTGGTGATTTACTACAACACTCTACAGCAGTAATTTATGATCGATGAAGTAAAAAATGAATATTGTCTCATGTAGATGGTCACTCCTCATTAGTTATAAGGAACCTATTTTTAATTTGGAGATTTTGATTTAATTAGTGTCACACATCTCAGGGCTGCCTTGTGTCAACTGCTGTAATGACTCCATGTCTGTGTGTGGCACAGACGTGGCTGCTGCTGGGGCCTCACTGAGGAAATGGCATGAGGTGAACTAAACAAGTGCTAATTACCTGAACAATTAAAGCACCCAATATCGGCAATATTGCACCACATCAGCACTCACAGATGTTTACATAGCCAAAGTGTATGAATGTCACTGAAAAGTGCTTGCAAATGTCCTTTACAGAGCAGTGTAACTGTGCAATAGAACAGCTGGATGCGACAAGCACACGGTGCCCAAGCTCTGCAGCACTCCAGGTCCATCTGATGCTGTGAAAGTGTGTGTGACCACATTTACACATCATCCATCTCTGTACAGGCCATTCCATCGTGTTCCAGCTCGGCTCTTCACTAGGCTCAGAAATTGTATTAAAACAAGGGGATATAAAGCAAATTTTACTGGATCATAGCAGTTACAAGCTCTGGAAACTCTGATGGAAACCCAAGGCCTTCATCATGCAAACTCTTATGCATTTCCACACAACCTCAGAAACATCTGTGACTGAGAAAGAATTTACCATGCTCATATTTGCATCAACACATCTGGAATTCAAACACAGAATTAGTTCTCAAGCCCTAAATAACATGAGATTCCACAGGACTGGATGAGATTTATAACACAGTTTTGAAAACACGAAAGGACTAAAACATACACTGATACTTTAAAGCCTTACTTTAAACAGCACAACATAAAGTTTTCATCTAATTTGCAATACATTAAGACTTTCCAGCAGATGATGTTAGTATCAACATGCATGTTTTATTTATGAATTTGGGGTAAAAATTTACCATTAAAATGCTGTGTTCTATAATCACATGAAAATGTTTGAGAGCCAACACTGTCTAAAAAGTTGAAGTTTTTTTTTTTATATTAAATCTGTATTATTTATTCATTTTAAAGTTTATCTTATATGTTTAATTCAGCTTTAACACAGAAACTTAGAAATAGTTCTCATGCATTTTTAAACCGAGCAAGGCAGTTTGCAATCGTGAACTTATTCATTTTTATTTTGTAAGCAGCCATATAAATTACATCTAATTAAAATAAGTGTTTAACATGTTTTTTCTTAGTCAGTCATGCACTGAAAGGATGGGAACCAACTTTAATGGTTCTAAGTACAAACTATAACACGATAAAAGATTTAATCAGCTTTGCTGGAGTTTACAGTGCATGTAAAAGATAAAAATTACAGGGCTTTGTGTTGTGTAGACATTGAGAGCCCTATTTGATTGAGCATTAGCCCATAACTATAAACTGACCTGGAATTTCTTTCATTTGGAACAGAAAATAACATATACTGGTGTTTATATCACAATAGAGTTTCCATCTCTCGCAACATCTACGCATCTTCCCTTCCTAAGTGATGCAAATAGGTGAACAAAACCTCAGATTGGCAAAAATCAGAAGAACTGGTGAAAGAATCCTGTGCAGCTTACAGGAAGCGTTAAATTAATAGCTCTTGGAGACTTCCAAAAGGCTTTGTAGTGTTACAGGCACTACAATTCGGAGGGAATATTAGCTTCACATGTTTACCAGCTAAAAAAATTAAACAGCCTTCCCTGCTCATTTTGGTACTCTCAGGATGATTCTAAAGAGGCATTATTTACCAAGATTCAGTCATGGCTGTATCAGTGTACCTACACAAAACCCAAAGCGATTCCTGATAACAGCACCGTGGAAGCAGACAAAGAGCCCATGTCAGACACAGCCACGGTGTATTTTAGCCCTTTCCAGGCACATCTTCCCCCATTATGGGACAAGTGCTAATGAAATTCATGGGAAACTTCCAGCTCATTCAGCTGCATTCCCTCTGAAACAAGATTTTGCTGAACTCGAGGCCGGGCTGCCGCTGCCGCGACTGAAGTTGAGCACCTCGAGATGTGATCCTTACCCAGCCACCCACAACTGCTGGAGCTTCCTGCAGGTGCAAACTGAGAGCTGGAGTGCTCAAGGTGTGTCTGAGGTAATGCTCTAAAACGTCATTTTCGGTTTAATTCTGTATGATAATGTTTGAAAGGAAAATTGGTATTTCATGACGAACAGAATAGTCCAGAACAATGGAATTTCCAGGAACCCATGCCTGGCTCGTAGCAGAATCCTCACCAAGTGAAGGGGACAGAGACATTAAACCTGGCCAGTCTAAAGAAGTAGGAATAATTTCCTGTGAAATACAGAGGGAATACACTGGGGTTAAAAGAACTATTTGCCTGATGAGTTCTGCTCACCAAGGAGAGGCACAAAGATATTTTCTCCCTCATCACCATCAGCACAGTGTCTCAGAGCTGAGCATTTCGATTTTCACTGCTCATAGAGTATTTTAAGCTTTCCACCATGTCCTAGAAGAGCTGAACACTTCAGAGGACTCAAGATGAAAGGAAGTCCAGAAGTGTGCAGAATTTGGTAGAGACAGAGGGAAATGAATGGCAACACCCACAATGCTGCAAGACAATAACCAAAAGCATATTCAGCTTTTCATCTTTTACCATATCTGGCAGCATTTCTTCTACAACTTGTAATGCCAAAAAACTATTCTATGATCTCAATCTCCTGGCTCTCCTCTCTTCAATAAAACAGTGCTGTTAAGGTACAAAATTCAGCATTTCTGACTAAGGGAGTAATTTCCATCAGGGGGAGCTTCAAAAGAGTGTTTACCAAGAAATCCAGCCTTTAGTGGTACTCATCAAGGTCTAGCAGAGAAGTGTGTGTCATGGAACAACCTTTAAAAACTGTACTCCAAGATGAGAAAATACCCTTTTGATTTATACAAAACTACATTTAAATGTATCCAAGTTATTTTTGGAATCCTGTTTATAACTTAATTAGCTTGAAAAAAACCAAAACAAAACCAAAAAACCAACAAAACTTGTTACGAAATTATGAAATAAAATCAAAACCTCTTCCATATAAATCTATGTAAAATGGTAAAAAGCTTACCAAGTCAAACGGACATAGAACAACCACAATGTATGTGTACACTATTTTCAGAAAGTTTTTATGTATCTGTACTAGAAGTTTATGGTAATAAACTAGTTATTAGGTAAAATTAGTGTGTTGCAGATAAAATATAAAAACAATTATTGGAAAGCATTTCCTCTCTTTCACAATAGGACTAGTGGTGGAAAGATTTCCAGATAATTGCAACAGAGTGTGCTGAGCTGGACTGATGATTGCTGTTAAGACTATTTCCTCCAATATTGGGCTTTAACCGTCAAGAGTTGAGATTTAAAACTGTGTTCAGGTGAATAGCTGTAATGTTTTCAAATATCAAACCCAAGAAAGTGTCAAAATAGTTTATAAAGAAGATACATATTATGCTGCTTTGATATATAATATTCCAAAACCTTAGAACATGCCACTTTGTCAAAATAAAAGTGGAGTTTCTGTCTAAAACTTTATTATTTTACTGTCTTGTGCTAACACACTGCAACCCAACAGGTAAAGTTCAATATGGAAAAAAAAAAATAATAGTACTGGGCCTATATTTAGCAAATATTCTGAAGTTTTTATATAGAACTGTAAAAAAAAAAAAAATATTTTCAGATTTAGACAGAAAAAGCATACAATTGTCCTTGTAATTTCAGAATTATTAAAAAAATATAATTATTTATATTTTTGTTGAATATGTAAGTATTGAACAGAGAAATAGTATCCTTCCCACTGATTTTCCTGTAGCAAACAGACCTGCACCATGCTGGTATGGAAATTTCTGGTATGAATGTGGTGTTTTCAACTCCAACTTTATAATGACTCCTCCTCTTCCAGGACAGGGATGACACTAATGACATCAAACTGATTATTTCCCTATTTTATATATACGAAAAAAAGCCATACAAAAAAATTAAGACACAGTTCCAAAATATTACCAGTGACTCAGTATACAGTAATTCTTGCTGAGAATCAGCAGTGCCTAAAAAGAAAGGATAGGCTCACTGCAGCTGGGAAAAAGTGCTGCAATTTAGGTATCTTTGGAGAAGGAACATTTATTGTTCACTTGAAATAGAAAGCAGAAGTTTTCCAGGGAACTGACAGTGCATAACAGATACTGTTGGAGTTCTAGTGGGATTTTTTTTTTTTTTTTAATGGTTGATTAAATAATGACAGAAAGTCTGTATTTGATAGCTACAGAAGACACATGGGTGAGTCTGAGTGCTGTCAGAATTATTTACACCCTTTACAGACAGGTTCTAGGAGAAGTAGTTCATTTACTTGAATATAATTTCAAGAAATTCCTTCTGTGGTTAGTGAACCTATCTGCTGTGCTCTGGTATGTGGTGAAGCACAAAAGTCACTTTATTCTGATGAAAGCAGCTCAGAAAGAAAAGACTGTAATATTCATATTTTACCTGAATACATTCCTAAGGACTTCTAGGACACATATATTTAAAGGATTCAATTTAGAGCCTGCTATATTGACATTATCCTATTAATCTCCATAGTTTGCCTTTGTGCTGTATATTCCTGGGTTAGATCCTAAAAAGTAACATAATTGTGTTCCTTTTCTTAGCCCTGCTTAGTTTTCATCCATGTTCAACTCCTATTAACCTTAAGCAGCTTCCACAAGAGCAGAAGGTGATTTTAGTTATCACACATCCACATTTTTTTAACATTCAGCTTCCCACAGATAAATGTCTTCTATTTTTTTTTTCCTAAGTAAAGCAGCCAATGGTGTCCACAGATATTTTGCTATAAAAATATTTTTCAAATATTTAATTTTCTGTCTGTTCATTACCTCTTGCACATTGAGAAAGTTCTGTGTGTAGATCCAGAGCATCATGTGGAGTGAAACTAGATGAAATTTGGAAAACTAAACTCCATACTAAGACTGGAAAAATCTCCTGAACTCAGTGAGTAAAACTCATTTTCATTTCAAAGCACCTGACAGAGTTGGAAAGGGAGGTGTTTGCACAACACACAGGAGCATCATGGAAGAGACTAGAACTCAGCTGCCACAAACTAACTTCAAAATAATTAATTTCTCTTCATCATTAACTCCAGCTGGGATCAGCCTGGGCTTGCAGGGCTGTATCTACATCAATGCTGGCTCTTATTGCTCTGAAGAGGAGACTGAATATTGTTTCTTATTTCCTGGGAAAAGACCTGAATTGCAAGTTAAGAAGGTTGGGATGGAGTGAAGAATTTGTACTGTCCTTTTGTGTTTGACTGAAGATGATGGAGGCAGGTACATTACCACAGCCTCCTTTTTGAGACCTCTCCATTTGCTGCACAAACACCCTGCAGAGGTTTGCTCTGTGAAAATGCAGAATTTTCAAGAGCAAAGCCTGTAGGGATCCACTGTTGTGCCCAAATATCCATTTTTACCTTGTTAGTCTTGCTTAAAAAAAGGAAAAATGTCAGAGCCTCTCCATAGTGAAACTTACATTTGTCCTCAGACTAAAAACAGACACCAAAATCAATTGTGTTGGTTTTACTGTCCATTAGTGATGGTCGAGTCGCCCGTTTTGTCTGAGGCTTTTCTGATGTCCTTCTAAGAAGATCAGTAACTGGGATAACTTTTTATCCCCATTTTGCTGGTTCAAAAATGATGTTTCATTCTTGTGCCATTGAAATTTGTTTCAGTTTTAAAATAATGTAGGCAATTTCTTTTCCTTTTTTTTTTTCCTGATCTTTGACCCACACGTATCAATTATAAAGAGTAGAAGTAAACAATGGAGTTGGAGGGAAGTGTTTTAAATGTATCTTTTATTCATGCCCTTTCTCACAGAAGCTTTTTCCTTTTTCCCATGCTAGAGATGATTAAAAAGGAGAAGTCCACACCATGAAGAATGGTGTCTGTCTCGGGACCTCTTAACTACAACAAATATTTGAAAGGTGATGCTTCCCTTTCGCTCTGCTATTGTCCCTTTAGTCCTTTTATGGAAAAAAATATTTTATATATATTTTTTTTTTTTCAANTATATTTTTTTTTTTTCAATAAGCTGCTTGGGGGACCTTCCTCCCATTTTTTTTTATCTCTGCCTCCTGGTGGTCTTTGTTTTTAGAGTTTTTATTCAAAAAAAAAAAAAAAAAATTCCACTTTTAAGCACTTCTTTAGTCCTGACTCATTTTCTGCTGTTCACCTGCCTTTGCCAGACAGTCACTGGCTTTAGCCTGGTGCATTTATTTCATACATTAAAAGAATAACATTGAAGCTGAGATCACAATATAAAAGAATTGGCCNTTTGTGTTTGACTGAAGATGATGGAGGCAGGTACATTACCACAGCCTCCTTTTTGAGACCTCTCCATTTGCTGCACAAACACCCTGCAGAGGTTTGCTCTGTGAAAATGCAGAATTTTCAAGAGCAAAGCCTGTAGGGATCCACTGTTGTGCCCAAATATCCATTTTTACCTTGTTAGTCTTGCTTAAAAAAAGGAAAAATGTCAGAGCCTCTCCATAGTGAAACTTACATTTGTCCTCAGACTAAAAACAGACACCAAAATCAATTGTGTTGGTTTTACTGTCCATTAGTGATGGTCGAGTCGCCCGTTTTGTCTGAGGCTTTTCTGATGTCCTTCTAAGAAGATCAGTAACTGGGATAACTTTTTATCCCCATTTTGCTGGTTCAAAAATGATGTTTCATTCTTGTGCCATTGAAATTTGTTTCAGTTTTAAAATAATGTAGGCAATTTCTTTTCCTTTTTTTTTTTCCTGATCTTTGACCCACACGTATCAATTATAAAGAGTAGAAGTAAACAATGGAGTTGGAGGGAAGTGTTTTAAATGTATCTTTTATTCATGCCCTTTCTCACAGAAGCTTTTTCCTTTTTCCCATGCTAGAGATGATTAAAAAGGAGAAGTCCACACCATGAAGAATGGTGTCTGTCTCGGGACCTCTTAACTACAACAAATATTTGAAAGGTGATGCTTCCCTTTCTCTCTGCTATTGTCCCTTTAGTACTTTTATGGAAAAAAATATTATATATATATTTTTTTTTTTTCAATAAGCTGCTTGGGGGACCTTCCTCCCATTTTTTTTTATCTCTGCCTCCTGGTGGTCTTTGTTTTTAGAGTTTTTATTCAAAAAAAAAAAAAAAAAATTCCACTTTTAAGCACTTCTTTAGTCCTGACTCATTTTCTGCTGTTCACCTGCCTTTGCCAGACAGTCACTGGCTTTAGCCTGGTGCATTTATTTCATACATTAAAAGAATAACATTGAAGCTGAGATCACAATATAAAAGAATTGGCCCCATTTTTCCTAGCAAATATATTGCCTAGTTTTCAGATCTATTCCTTGGAATCTTATTCCTCAACTTTCCTTGTCTTGTGTTTGCTTCAAGGTAAAATCCTCTTATCAGAGGAACAATAACGAGTAACCTTCCCAGCCTATGAGGCAGTATCCCAAATAAATCTCAAGGCCTTTATTTTGCAGTTAAACAGAAAAGCTTTTCCCATTTACTTTCATAAAACAACAGTTGTGAGGCTCCTTGCTCCAGGCAGTGGCTCATGTGAGTATTAGCTCACAAAGTTTCTCCCCCTCACACTGCCTGCAGAGCAGCTACAGATCCATCAGTCATTATGGGTATCAAGGAGAAAATAAAATGAAAAATGGTACTAGTACAAACATATCTGCATAGACAAAGAAATATTGGAAGCATAACTCAGGATCAGAGACAGAGATAAATCACAGAATGTTTTGGGGTGGAAAAAGATCATCTAGTTCCAACCCTCCTGCTGTGGGTAGGTGCCACTAAGAGACAAGAAATTAGGCAACAAACACATGCAAGAAATGGGAAAAAAAAAAAAAACAAAAAACAAAAACAAAGCCAACCCCCTCAAGATCTACATCTGCTATAACATTTTTGTGTTGTTTTTTAAGACTTACAGTGCTTGCTGAAAGGCTTTGATTGATGAGTTGGAAAAAGACTTTATTCCTAATTTCAATGAGTTGACAAAATAAGGTCTGACATATCTATATATTCAATGAATGCATCTGTATGTCTGCAAATAGATAAATGGATCATTTATTCACTTCCATGAAGGCACCTTTATATGTTGGAAGATAAACAAGAGGGAGATTTGTAGAGCCCCATAAAAGTTCCAAACCCCTGTCAGTACTCACATTGTTTCCCTGTGTATTTACTGGTGTGCAGACACAGCCAGCTATTACCTGAAAGATTTTCAGTCAGAGGTCTTCTTTAGCTCCCAGTTGAGCTTTTAGAGAAACTGCCATGCTTTCTGAGAAAAAAAAAAGTCCTAGACTGAAGTGCCTCAAAGCAGAAACCTCTTTTTAAGCTACATAATGTCTGAGACATTCTGAGCTCCCAAAAATCCTTCGTTCTCAACAAATTATTCAAAGTTTAAGTTTTACATCTTCAAATTCAGTTTATCTGATTATTGAAATTCTGTACACCCACTGCCAGGGTTTGAACTGTTTTAACAAGTGGGTTTCAAGAAAGGCACAGCATTTTATTCATCACTGGGCTCCTTTTTTAGGGGGTTATGTTACTTGATAACTAATTGCTGTATTGAACATCCTCCTTTCTGTTCCACACTTTGACTTTTACACAGTTTTGGGCAGTGTACAGTGAGCTTTGCTTTCCATGCCATGAGGATAATGGAATTCATGCTTGGCCTATTGTGCAGAACTGCCAATTTCGCTCCTGCCCGGCTGTTTCATAGCATGACTTTTAATTCAGAGCAAATCTCTTCCCTTTCTGAACATGAACTGTGAATTATACAATTAGTGTCCTTTTATATCTGAAGAAAGAAATCTAAATGTTAACGAAATACAGTTTTCCTTTTGATGTGTATTCACAATGGTGGCTCAGTCTTCTTAGTCCACCAACCACACACTACTAATAGTTCCTTTTTTGTTTCTTTCAGACCTATTTCATCTCACTTCTAAAACTCTATTTACTGCTAAGATTTCATTTTTTCTGAACACTTTTGCAACTTTGTTTTCATCAGCATCACTGAGTCCCTGTGCCACAGCAATTCCAGGGAGACTCTGCATTTTACCATCTTTCCCTCATCTCCTAGAAAAGCAGATTTCCCAACAGAGCACAGTAAAAGCAAAGGAGATTTTTGTAACTAAATGCAGGCACACTTTGGAACGAGCCCTTTTGCCATTTATGGAGTTGTGTGGATTTCCTTATTTGTCCTTTTTTAATGAGAATTTTCCTAGGTTTTCTATTGCTAATATTCATTAGCTGTTTTGCCATATCTTTTTTTTATTTCCAAATAGAAGCAGAGTTTTGGGGTTTTGGTTTTTTTTTTTTTTTTTTTTTTTTTTTTTTTTTTTTTTTTTTTTTTTTGCNTTTTTTTTTTTTTTTTTTTTTTTTTTTTTTTTTTGTTGTCACTGTCCACAGAATGCTGCAATCTAATTGAGCTATCTCAACTGGAGCTGAAGAAACACACAAACTTGAATTACCCACACCTTTGATGAACAGTCACTGGATCATTCCATGCTTTCTGATTTCATAATTCTCTCAATAACATTTAATCAAAACTGGTATTTCCCAGGCACAGTAACTATAACAAAATTCAGAGGCTTCTCTTCGCCAAAGTCAATATATTCCAACAAAATCACGTAACTCCAACCATACCAATGTAACTCTGCCTTGCACTAGTTCATGTTTGTGAGACTACACCCAAAGTGCCTTCACTGCTCATTACAGCAGCTCTAGGACAACCTTGGTAAGATCAGTAAACACAATAATTTTGTTTTCCTTCGTTTTTAACGGGCAAGCTGAGACTCCTTCAGCCTGTAGCTTAAATTGTTCAGCATTCCAGATGCCATCTGGTTTGTGCTGGACACATTCCATGGATAGATAAATACTCTTAGAAAGAGATGTGGTTGTTATTGCTTAATTCATCCTGTGGCTCTGGCTTATTGACACTGCAAGTCTTTCCTGGTTCATAACCATATTTACCATTGCTTGCAGGAAATCATCCTCTTTTAATAAAGTTTGGAGGGTTTTTTTTTTTGTTTGAGGGTTTTTGTTTATTTGTTTTTAAATACAACCTCAAATGAACTTAAGATAATAAATCATCAATTTTCATAAGGGCTTGGAACCTTCTACCTCCCATCACTTCCGATACAAGAGCAAGAGCTGTTATCAGGTAGGCAACTTTTAGACCAAGAACAGGTGATGCTCCAAGAGTTATCCCAGCCTTGACAGACACCTCCAGCTCCTGGCCCCTCATGGACACGTTACAACTCAGTGAAATGAAAACCAGTTTTCAATGAGGAGAAAGTGATTTTATGCCTGCACTGAACTTGGCAAAACTACCTTGTGAAGAAAAGAGTATTGTTTTTTCTTCCAAGTTTTGAAAATGACTTTAAAAGATTTTTTTTTTCTCCCTCTCTCCGTTCTTTTTATGGAAGGGTATTTCTTCTGATTACAGCCTATTTGAAAGCCAGAGCACAGTCACGTGTGCACACTTGTAGAGCTGGAAGTCAAATACCTCAATTCTCATTATGTCTTCTAAGAGTTTCCCAGTAGAAATCTGTGGGTGATTAAATCCCTTCTCCCTCCCCTGAGCATTTTGCAGGCACCATGCCTTCTGTTTTTTTACAGGAAATTGGTAAGAGCAAAATCCAGTAGTGTGGTGATGCTGGGAAGTCAGGGCAATCTCAGACATCCTTCGAAGACGGCAAAGTTTGATCGTGTTCATCCTGGAATGCAGCAGTGCACCACATGTTACAGAAATGGATTATCAGTTTTGATTCGTGTAAGTGTCTCTAATTCAGCCAAGCATGCTGTCTACCCTTCAAACCCACATCACTTTTCTTTTGGTGGCAAAGATGTAATCCCCAGTTCCACCCCTCAGATGAAAATTCCTAAAGCCAGACTACTTGTTTGAGGGCTGCATTGTCAAAACAAGCTGCATTAATTAAAGGAAATGAATCCTTTACAAGCTGCTTTTCCAGCTCCTATCTCACCTTTTCACCTAACTCTCCCTGTGCCTTCTCAAAAGCGGTTTTGGTTGTTTTTTTTTTTTTTTTTTCTCTTGACCAAAAGTGATTTACAATTTATCCGTGTTCAGCAACTGGGAAGACTGCTTGAGTGACTTGACATCTGTTTCCATACAGCCAGAGGTCTCTCTGTCACCTTTGATCCAGGGACAGCTGTTGACATGCCCAGAGATTCAAATGATTGTCAGATCTGACTGTGATCGGTCCTTGGTAGAGCTTCAGTGAGCTGCTGAGCACACACAGTCTCAGGAGAACAAGTCCCTCAGCTCTGAATTTATTCCTTAGGCCAGCATAACAATCGGGTTTTGACCCTGTTTTGGGGCTTGATACAAAAACAACCTCGGAAAAAAAAAAAAACCAGCAAAGAGGAAAAAAACCTTGCCCTTCCCTCATCAAAACCTTACACCTTCACCAACAAACAAAACATAAATAAAAGCAAACTAAAAAAAAAAACCCACAAAACACAAATGAACTCTATACATAAGTTGCATTTGATCAAATTTCTTAGTAAGTCAAAATTATTCCAGATTCTAACAGGACTATGAGATTTGATTCTTACTGAGTTCATTAACCCGATTTTATCAAAACCCATCCACATCTGAGACAAAATAAGCAAGACAAATGTTAATCCTTGCAAACTACAAAGTGCCAGTGCAGATCAAGATGTCAAGGTGGCCTTGAGGCCGTGGAATGTATCCTGTCCACAGTGGTTAATTGGTGGGCAGAGGGGGAGGCAGGCAGGTACAGGTGGGATGTTTGGTTACTCGTCCCTTTAGCTGGGTTTATGTCACAAGAAGCAGCTTTATGAAAGGAAGGGAGAGCACAGAGTGGATAAAGAAGCACACCCACCATTGATTTTTCTCATTCTGCATTGGACAAGGCATGAAGAAAGCATGTTAAAACAACATTTTACACTGACAGGGACTCCAAAAAGGCAACTGTCAGCAAAAAGATACAATATAATGAACATGGACTCATTTTAAGAAGACAGAAAGAAAAGGAAGGTTGAAGAACAGTAATTACATTTAGAACTAAAAAAAGCTTTGAGAGCACTGGGTTTGGTAAGTATTTCAGTGGATACATCTCAAAGAGCAACAGCTGCTTTCATGCTGCTGACCCTTTGATGAAATACTACCAACTTTTAGCGAGAGGAATCTTTTCTGTTACTAAGCCACTCAGCAAAAAGCCACTCCTTGTGTATTTGAAACAGATTTTTTTTTTCCCATCCTTTTGTAGAGACACACCTGATCTGGGTACCTGGCAGAGAGAAAAACCTCTAATCTAACCAAGCAATGTAATCAAATGACAAAAGTCACAAGCTGGGAGAAAAACAATAATACAAAAACCCAAAAAAGCCAAAGTGAAGTAGCAAGTGGAAGACACAGCAACAAAACACCTCCATGATAGCCTGATTAATTATTCTGTTAATTCAGAACTATTGAAAAGAAGTTAAAAATTACAAATTCCCAGTATGAAACAACATACACAATTACTGGACAATTTATTCACATCCATGTGGAACACACAGACTAGAACTGAACATCTGCAAAACCACAGCTCACTTGCCTTTGAATTAAATGGTGCTACTAAAAGTATTTTATACAAGGTGCAACCAACTTCATTGTGATCTTTATGGAACAGAACCTCTTTGCATTAACCTCGAACATGAAATAAGGACAACACGCTTTAATACATTTATGATCTTCAAAGACATAATTTATGTCAAATAAAAAATTTACTATGCCATGGCACCCTGTCATTCCCTCCAGAAATGCATATATTTATACAAATAATACAAATATCCAAAAATATTAATGGAAGAATGTGAAAGTTTGATTCTGAAAACATCTTCCAACAAGGTGCAAATTGAGATTTCGACACGATTTTTATTCTGGACCCTGAATTCCAGAAGGAGTTTTCAATATTGGTGGGTCCTTCTCATTTTTCTGAATTATATATTTAGCTGCATTTAACATAACCAATGAGGCTTTAATTTGGGAAATATCAGACGAGGGTTCCCAAGGGTGTGTTGATGGAGGGTATGTAAATTATTAAATCTGAGTAATCAAATCTAGAGGAAAAGCAAAAAAAAAAATGCCTGCTGGATAATGCATAATTGACTGCATACTAAGAGCACACACAATATATCTTTGGGTAATTTTTTTATTAGACTCATAATTGAATTTTTTCTTGTGTTTGGAGCTATTAATATTCCCTAACCTTTCTGTAAAACACCTGATGCTCTTCATCCCAGACCTTCAAGTGCAAAACTGAGAGGCTACTCCAGATCACATCTGTGTAATTCTATGCAGATTGTGTGGCTGCATTAGTTAATATTTGTTCTTTATTTATTTATAGCAACACAAATCATGAGCAAGTCCACAGAAATCAAGGCAATTATAGGGCTATAAAATAGATGCAGGTAAAGATGACCTACACCATTAAAACTGAGGTTTATTAGGGCTTCTTTTCACGTGGGAAAATCTGATTGATGATGGGGTGACTATTTCCCAGGAGCAAAGTATCCCAGAAATATAGAACCTTTTACCTGGCTGTAATGATCATACTTAGTCATTACTCAACATCAGATTAATCAGCACATTTGCCAGCACACACCTCTCACTATTTGTTTTCCAAACTTCCCTGGGCTCTTTGCTGCTCATCCTGCAGCTCCACAGCTGGATTACACAGCCAAGCATCAACCCCCTGTTTGAGACTGAAGCAAGATTCTGTACACTATTATTCAGATTAACAAGAAGTGATGTAAAAATAGGAAAAAAAAAAAAAAAAAACCAACAACCTCTATTCTCCTTGCACTCCCACTTCCATTCCTTCCTCCCAAATTTTGTAAAACCTCTTCTACATGATAATCAAAAAATATCACTAAGTTAAGGAACTGTGTAACTTCGCACCATTCCAACATGATCTCTCCCTGTTTAAATGAATGCACAAGGGAAGGATCCAAAATTACCAGAATAGAAGGAACTAGTTTTGAAAAACTGCTAATACTTAATTGGTGAACTTCCAGGGGACTGGAAGATATCTTTTCTTCTTTTACTTACCGAAGAAGTACACTATAAACTTCATTTAATAAGGTTTTAACTTAATTTGTTTAATGAGACACTAAGTAAAAGTAGCAAGGTGATATTTTCTAATGATATTTTCAGGTGCATGTTGATTTTCAGTCTATACTCTCTCACACAGTATTTTTAACCACTTTTAGTTTAAATATAGTTAATGCCACTGAAATCTAAGAAACTTCTCTGCAGAGTATCCATGAAGTAATAGATAACTCAAATTTATTCCTTGTACACAGTGACATGAGATTCATCAAAGTCTTACTTCTCACTTATTTTTTTAATTCAAGTTAGAGACACTGAGATAGGAAGCTTTTTCTGACACTGGGACCTGTCAAAAAGCTTTCCTAAAAAAAGAACCTGGGACACAGTGCTGCATTTTAATTTCCATCTGATTTCAAAACAAGATATTTCTCTGTCCTACAGGCAAATTACTTCAGAGCACAATGGTGTGAATGTGCCATTGTTTCAGCCTGATAAATGCTCTGCTTCCAGTTACTTTTTCATTCCTGAACTTAAAATATTTCAGTGTTTAGTTCCTGTTGCTTTTGCTAACACTCCTTCACCTTCAATACTTTTCAGATACTCCTGGTTTGGCCCTCTACTCTTGGATTTCACGTGGGGTTTTCTCTGGTTTGTTGAGGATGTTTGTGGGTTTTTGGTGGTTTTTTTTTTTTTTGGTTTGGTTTGGTGGGGTTTTTTGGTGGGGTTTTTAATTTTTTTTTTTCCCACCTGCTATATACTTTCCTCTTTAATATATGACCAAGCAGGTTTTCTCTCCATAGCCCAGGGTGCTTCTTAGTTTTTTCCCCTTAGTTTCCACAACAGAATTTTTAATCCATGTCATGCCAGTAGCTTCACCACTCAGTTTGTATTAAGGAACATATTTCAAGTATGAGACTATTACTGCCCAGCTACAAAGTCCATATTTAATTTAATGTACTGAGGGCTAAATGAAAAATTCTTCACAGGTAGGCCCTTGACTTCTAGAGCTTATCATTCACTCTATGATTCTGTGAATAAACACAAAAAGGATTCAAAAACCTTGTCTTGAAGAAACTCTAAAACTTTCATCTGTCAGTATTCATGTCTCATTTTACAGCTTGTTTTGTTTTTTTTTTTTTTCTCTTAAACATCAATCTGAATCGCATTTGGTTTCCACAAGTGATTGCAGAAAGAAAATCTTTTTCATCTTTTCAGTGTTTCTTTAAGAAATTATTTGTTCAACAGCTTTAAGATCCTCTTTATCTTCCGTCCATTCGTAAAAGTGGGGGATTTCACAGGAATTAAAGCTCTATTCACAGTTCATTACTCTGCCGACTAACAGCGTTAATTGGTCAAATAATTATTTGCTAAGAACGTTTCAGCCAATTATCTTGAAGTACACTGCTGGGGGAGAGGGAGGGTTATTTGTCAAGAGGATGCAGCTGCCAAACACATTCCACATTATCATAAAATAATCTGATTGTGCCTGGATAGGCTGAGGAACACTGTTTTTATTATGCTTTTTTGTTAAAAGGGATCTAAAGAATCCCTATACCAGCTCTTCCTTTTATACAAGCTTCCCAATACTCTTGGAAAAAATAAACAACCCAAAATCTCCAAAAACAACTCAATGGGAGGCAGTTGTCTACTACAGTAGAAAAAGTAAGAGGAAATACCTTTTTGACCTCTGTGCTGCAGCACTAAACAGATGTAATTGCACCACAAGTCCAGTCAGTATCCACAGGAGAACAGAGAAATTCTCAGCAGTTGCTTACAACCAGAATTAAATTTCTTTAGACTAGGACCCATCTGTAGTGAGAACACAACCTTATCTCAGCAGCTTTGTTTCCATCTCCCATTCATTTAGAACAAGGAGATAGGACTTATTTCAGTGATAAACTTCTGAACAATGCAGGTGCTGAGTTTATCCTCTTTTGTGCCATCTTTTAAAAATCTCATAAATCATTTTTTATTACAAACACGCCTTCAAAATGTTACTGATTTCCTGAGATGTGCCCTTCAGTGAATGTATCACATTTCATGAGACAAGCAGATTAGGGAAATTCAGATTTAAAGAAAAAATACTCAAGTTCTCAACTTTGAAAATATTAAGATCTTGTCAAGGAATAATGGAGGAAAACCTATCAGAAGAGTATACACCAATTTCTAAAGACAATTTGCCAATCATTTGCTCTACTCTGATCTTCTGTGGGGAAGTTCTCCTAAATAACAATAATTTGACTGGCAAATTGTAGAGCTGCAAAAGCTCATCTTTGGCGTCTCCATTAAAAGGCTTTCAGCTACTCCTTAGCTCACTGAATGTAGTTTTATTTTGTTTACTTGTTTGGCTGTAATTGCATGCAATTTGTAATTGTGCTTTCCCTATAATTACACATGCCACTTTTCCTAGTGAAAAAATGATGCAGTAACGTGGCAGTCTAAAGATATATCTGGTGAAAATTGATAGATTTTCACTACTACATGTTTTTGATATGTATAGGTGTCATGGAGAAGAATGAAGACCTAGCAGTGCATACAGATCAAAGCTGCTCAGTTTTGCAATGGAAATCTAAACATGCATTAAAATTCTTTTCATCTTAACGATCACAGTGTAATAAATACCTTGCTGAACAAAAACCCTTTCATTGTTTCAAATCTTCTTTTCAGATAACTGTGTAGACTAACAACACTATAATTAGCTGAAATAGAGATATTTTGCAAACTTCTGTAAGGTGTCCAGTGATCCATGAGGGTTATACAGTCTAGCATTTCACATGCTTTATTTCATAAATTTCTAAAAATAGGGCTGAAATACGCAAGTCTTTCAGTCACCAAATGCATGCTTTTGATAATCCTTTCAGATATAAATTGAAGAACACTTTGTTTATACAGAAATGGGGACGAGTTATGTAGCACAATTGTACAGTAACAGAAACAAATGTTAATGCAGTTCACTGAAATGAAAACATGATCCAGAGTTTCAGAAGTCCAAACCTAAACAATCCAGAATTTGACCCTGAACTAAGATTACTGCAACTGTGAATGAGAAATTATTAGGAACTAAGAGGAAATTCTCACCATCCTTCCCCGACGAGATGAAGAGACACCAACACCCTGAGTGCCAGCTCATGCTGGCTGCTTCTCTCTTATTACAGCTATGCTTAGACACAGATTGAATCCTTGCCCCTTAGCTTCCTTTTCCTTCTAAGAGAAAATAAGATCCAACAGTAATGTAGAATCTGCAACCAAGAACTAAACCCTGCAATCTGTCCATCATTACAAAGGGTGGCACTCCCAAAGGATCCTCTGAACAAGAGGAGCAAAGAGCCCACGGGGAGAGGCAAGGGCACGAATCCTGAGAAAGAAAAGGAGCTGAGAATGCTAAACCACTGCAGCTGAGTGGAGCAACAGGAACACCACGAGTTCTTGTACCACAAACACCAAGTTAATACAAACATGCCTGAATTATCACTGTGTCTTACCTGTGGACTCGATCTGCCAAGCTCAGGTAAGTGTTTATCCTGAATTTCTCAAGCTAAGGCACATTTTCGATGCACAGAAAAGCAAAGCCTGGCACACCTTCCTGTTGAGAAGGACTTTCCAGGAAGTTTGAAGAGCCTTCACCTTCAGTGAACCTCACCACTGTGTGAGGGTGGATGAGATCCCACAGGTAATCTACTGATGGAATCACACTCTGATTGGTGTGGAGAAAGGCAACTATTCTCCAGTGCTTCCATACATGCTACCCAAACTCCTGGCTCACAGATATGAATTTACTATCCAAAAGTACGGAAAAATACATTGCACTAATTAACAAAAATATTTCTGTAGGAGGGAAAAAATACTAGTAAAGCATTTGGATTCATTTAGGATCACTGTTAACAAAGGGAAAGTGAAGGAATAATACATCTCAAGCAAGTGGCCACAGTGACAGCATTTCAGTCACTTAGATAAATAGTTGCAATTTTAACAGCAGCATTACTAACACTCCACAAAACAGCACATGCATAAAACTAGGTCTCCTCTGGCACAGGAACATCCATGTATGCCTGGATATTTCGAAAATGTGGATTACAAAGCTGATTCTGCTCACGAGTCACTGGCCACATCCATGTGATGACAGGCAAATTATGGTTTATCTGTCACGTCAGTCACTCTGTGTGTGTACATGGAAAACACACCTCATTTCCCACGGATCATGCACATGGGTTAAGCTTTCACATTTTACTCTCAGAAATGATGGAATATTCATACAGTTTATGCTGCTCCTTTGACAAGCAGTAACTTGCTAAACTATTGCAATTTATGTACATGACCACGTTCTGACCAACCCACCCAAGACACTTCCTACTGTCCTCATTTTACAGATAAACAACTGAGATACAACACTACAATAGTGACAGAGAAACTTCTGAGTCTTCATCTCAAATCTGCCCCTGCTGTTTCCACACTGTCTTCAATTTACAGCCAGTGTTCAGTAGTCTTCCATACTTTGCCTTTTTTAACAATTTTTATGATCTTTTTAGTACTGCAATAATTGTAATATATGTATGTGCAGATCGCTGTGGGAAGTAAAACTATTAAGAAATTTTACTAAAATAAAGCATGTCAGGTATTAGAGAAGCTTAACTGATGTGACTTTTATTGTTTTCCAATTTTTTTTCATATATTTTAGCCCTCCCAACCCCAATCATTATTTGGAGCAGATTTTTGTAATGCTATGCACAACTTTTTACTGTCTCCATCAGTAGCTGGAAAAACTCAGGATGGGTAAATATAAAAATGCAGATGAATTTCTAGACGGTGCAAGTCCATCAGTTCCTATAATTTCCATTGGCCGGTTATTCCTGGTGACTGGGTAGGTGGAGGGTAAGAATGAAAAAGCCAAGCCTTATTCAAATGCCTGAGAATTATTGTCTCTAAAACACAATCTCAATTCATTTCTCCATCAGCATTCAAACTGACCTTACAGAACAAACCTATTTCTCATTCATCTGTTGTCAAATGAGAATGAGAACAATAAGTGTGATGGACAATGAACACTTCTGAGACAGGCAGGAGGGCACACCAGGAGTTTCCTGATAACGTGCTGGGCTCCATCCCCACTTCCCACCCTGTCCCTTTGCAACACCTGTTTGTGTCCTGGGCACAGTTACAACTCCAATACTTCTGCTCTGATCCAGGGAGTAATTTACTGATGAGCTTAAACGAAGTTTCTCCTAGTTTGATACTCTCTTCACCTGGCTGTACCTCCCTGGCAGAGGGAACCACTCCTGGTGCTGGCGAGTGTTTGATCCCACGCAGTGGTGAAGCTGTGATCAGGGACCACACCACTGGGCACATGAATTATTTATGGCTGCTCTCTCTGCAAAGTTGTGTTTTCCACTATTGAAAAACATTTCCTCTGAGTAACTGCTCACCTATATTCTAAAAACTGGCACAATAACAACAAGAAAACATGCATGAAGCTACTGTTTCAATACATCCAAGTTTTTATCCCAGACTAGAAGATATTCCTGTGAATCTATAGGAAAACAAGCGCTTTCCTACCTCAGATCACGGGCATTTAGCATTCTAACCTCAGCCACCTGTGATGCCTTTCTCAGGCCATTCTTGGGTAATTGAGGGTTTGTAGCTATCAGAGTCTCTAAACAACATCCCAGAATGGTTTGGGTTGGAAGGGACCTTAAAGTCCATCTCATTCCACCCCCTGTCATGGGCAGGGACACCTTCCACCATCCCAGGCTGCTCAGAGCCCCATCCAACCTGGCCTTGGACACTTCCAAGGTCAGCCAAAACCTCACTGAGCCACCTGTTCTGGTCCCTTGCCACCCTCACAGCAAATTTCTTCCTGACATCTAATCTGGAATATTTGAAATCTGGATAATTGAGACAAAATTTGTGTGTTGCTTCTCTTCAACACAGACAAACTCACTGCGGGAAGGACTAGGTCTTCTCCAACATGTTCTACAGCTGCAGATGGCCAGAGTCTACTAAAGGTCCTCGTTAAAAAATCAGTTTGCAAACACAATATCAAATCCTTTAATCCCTGAGTTTCCTCCAGGTGCAGTTAAATGCAGCTATGGTTGTGAGAGGAACAGTGGGAAACAGGAGCTGCTAGTACTGTATGTATTTTTCATTTGGACTCAGTAATTCTTTAGAAGGTTTATTATGTCAAAAGAAAAGTGTTAGTATCATTTATATCCTTCTGAGAAATATATTACCTTACATAACAAGAAAACTAATTAGAGCCAAGAACATTGTTTTCTGGTCTTTTCTAAATTGTACACAACCTTTTTATTGGCACAGTGAATTGTCCCTGGTTGAAAGTGATGATTCCTTCAGAGCCAAACACTTAAATCTTTATTTAATAGTGGAGCAAGCCCTGAAGAAACAATATTCCCATGTGTCAAAGTAGTGTATTTTTGAAAATACAGCCTTCTGCAGAAAGAGATTTCAATTACACTTCTTTAATGCATAAAATACAGTTACCTCATTGACTAAATTTCCATCTAGTACATAACTACGGAAAGTATAACAATTTCAATATAAATGTAGGTGGCCATAACAAAAAAAAAAAAAAAAATTGCT
>VXAC01004208.1:0-65868 GCA_013399225.1 Rhipidura dahli
TGACAAATAGAATCTTCAGGGAAACATTATGCTCAGTATGTCCAGTGTCCCTCAACCTCAAATTCCCAACCTTCTAATTTTGAAAATAAATATAAAGCCTTTATCAAAGAGACTCAGAGAGACAGGGGCTTCTTATTCCCCCTCCCAAATGCGTTCTGTTGGTCGAGGCCATGGCTTGGAGCGGGTTGCGATGGCCACAGCTGGTAGCGAAGGAAAGGATCCCCCTTCGGGCTTCGGGCTCGGATGCCGCCCGTCACAGCTGGCCAGCTGCGCCCAGGGAGGCGCCAGGCGCTGTCCGTGGTGCTGAAGATCCCCGCCCGTCCCCGCGGCACTGCCGTCGTCGCACCCCCGGCTCCAGGGGAGCCCCAAACCCAGAGTCCCCGCTCAGCCTCCGCAGCGCCGAGCAATTTGCACCGCAGGGCGAGGGGCTGGAATGGGCTGCACTGGGTGAGGCAAGTGGGTTATTTTTGCTTAGCTTAAAATCAATCCTTATTTCTGTTTTTGCCTTAAGCAAACCATCCAAGCATCCGCCAGCCATTGGAGTGAGTGTTGAGCCAAGCAGGCTGTGCACAGCGGTATATATTTAATATTCCACAGGGTAAACGGAGGAAAAAAAAAAAAGAAGAAAAGAAAAAAAGAGTCAAAAACAACTGTATGGTCACCAGCTGTGAGGGGAAAAAACCATAAAATTATGCGGCTGTTTGTGCCTTTTGAACTCAAAAGCCACCTGGACAGAGACCTGACAGAGGTAAATAATAATAATATTACCTTTAAATGTCGGACAGTTAAAACAATTTTGTAATCCTTTAGTACCACTAGGTCTAGGGGAGGCAGAACCCTGAGGCACCTTTTTATACCACATGAGGAAAACTCAGCCTGTATTGTTATATCATTATACAGATAAAAAATTTGAACTCTTGTGCACAGCTTATCTTCTGAATCAATCATGTATGGTATAACTTTCTAGTTAGTGCCCAGATAAAATGAAACAGAGCTCACAACTTTTACCTGGCTAGATAGTGGTAACTCTTCTTTGTGGAATTTGTTGTATATATATCAGACAGATAACAATCTTCTTATTTGATGATGTTCTGCAATATTTTTGGACCTTAAATACTAATGCAGAATGTGTTGATGTGTGGGAAGATCTTGTGTGAAATACTAGAATGAGAGTTGCTCAGAAGTAGAAATAAACATACTAGAGACACTCAGTTTCTGAGTATGGAAAGCACAAAGACAAAAAACTGAGTATCATGCTATTATTAATTCACCTGCCAGTAAATTAAGCCAGCCTACACAGTTACTCTTCTCTAATTGTAGAAAAACGAGGCTGCTTACTTTCTCACAGGGATGATTTATTTTTCATAATGAACAACTAAGTAACAGCAGAAATCTGGTATTGAGGAAAGGAAGCACCACAATCACAAATGGCCTGTTGGTACCCAATTCCTTAATGCAATGAAAAATTTGCATGGTTTTAAACATTAGCACGAGGTACAACCCTTGCTATACACTAAAGAAATTAAGTACATTCTGAATCTCACTAAACTAGCACACACTTAAGCAGTTTGGAGAATAAGGATGTATTGGTGTAGCTACTTAAAATAGTTAATTTTACACTGAGTAAAAGGATACATGAGTAAATGGCATAGAACTCACAGGTTCTCTGTAAATAAATTTCAGTTGGACAACACATGGAAACAGTGCATGTGCAAATATGACCCACCAATTTTGTTACCTGCACATTTCCTTGTTAATTTGGTTTCATGTTACTTGTTAAAACAAGATGGCCATAAATCCAGGTGATCTGACATTCCAATTTAGTCTAAAATTTCTCATTAATGAAAATATTTTGCCTTTCTATATTATTCTTTTATTATTGCAATACTATCTAAACAACATTTATTAGATTTTAATGGTTTTTCCTGAAAATCTGTCTGGGGAAGAGAATTATTTGCCTTGTTTTACCTTTGATTATTCCATCAACTTCACAGGACTTCAGGATACTTCATTGACTCTGAAAACTGTGGAAGTGAAACACACCACTTGAAGTTCCATACAAACTTTTTTCTGTATCAGATGAGCAAAGACAAACCAAGCTTCTCTTGAAGTTCAGTAGACAGCTACCCAGTAGATATATGGACTGTGTGGAGGTTCCCTAGATGTTGCACACAGAAGTCAAAAAGCTATGGTCATTTCTCTGGCAAGCAGCACTCTGCAGAAATGGAGAGTGTCAAGTGCCCTTTTAGGAACTGCAAGCATAACTGCTAGATAGGAGGTACTAACTTCTCACTGTAGAGGTGCTAGGAAAGCCACTTATTCTGTTCCTCCTATTTTTCTTGTGAGATTCACTTACAAGACCAAATTTAATTATGTAGATTCAGGTCTTAAATGTGCAAGACTGTAGGCAGCCTTACTGCTGTCTCACTGGAAGCTCCACGAGCTACAAATGAGGTAGGCTTGAATATGTGTGTAGGTGTGAGTGTGTGCACATGCAGTTAAAGGTGGGCTGGATGTTCTTGCAAATAGGAAGTTTACCCTGAGAAAGTCATGGCAAATGAAAACCAATGTGATCTTTCCTTTTCCCCTCCCATGTGAAATATAATAATTTTGAAGTCTGATCCATGATTTTTGAGCACTTAGTCTCTGCAGAGTAGTAGAGAATATACAGACAAAGAAGCAGACATTTTTTTATGTTCCAAACAGTCTGAAAACAGCAAGGTTTACAGTTACTGGAAGAAGCAATAATCTCAATTTGAAGGTGTTTTTTCAGGTAGAGAAATAACTAGCAGAAGCCCAGACATACAGATGGACAAGAATGGTTTATAAGTATAATGCAAGAGTCTGACATGAATCATTCTGTTGTACCAGTGATGGACTGAGAGCCTACATCCCTCACAGCCTTCATTCTGGTTTAAGTCACTAAATACAGAGGCAAAATTTCAGAGTTCATTGAGGGCAACACATTTTTTGTGCTAATATAATAAACATCCTTAAACATCCAAAAATAGAAGTACTTGCCTAGGAACATCTACAAAATTAAAAAAAACCCAAACTGTGGACTTCTTACTGTCCATTTCACCAAAGAAAGTAAGTTCAGCAGCCTGCAAAGCTGTGGTGGTTACATGATACACGTACAAGCTCAGCATGGCTGGGATGAAGGCAAAAAAAATCTTTAAAAAGTTTAAAAATAGGACAATTACATGTAGGGAGAACTAATTTTAGACTATGGTCTGCCAGATTTACTCATATCTCCTCTAGGACAGCTGCCAGTACTTTGACATTGTAACAAACATAATCAAGGAAAAAGCTCATACATATTCCATCATCCTTTCTCCCACTGAGTGGGAGCAGTCAGCCTAAAGGCTTAAGAGGGGAACATCTGGGGTATGTTCCCACACATATATAGGAACAAGTCTGATTATTTTTATGTATTCTGCACACACATGCACGTACACATGCAAAAATAGACCACTACACTATATTTACCTCCCCGATATATAATGGCTCCTTTCCAAAGAGGAAAAAGATGAAAATCAGCACACATCAGGGCTTCTACTTCTCTATTCTATTCACCAAATGTGTATGTCACCTTCACACATAGACATATATATGCATATCATATATATACATATAAGGATATATGCACATCCATGTGTTTGTCTAAATCACTTTAGAGAAAATCATAAGGGTAAAGACATTCATACACTTGATTTTATATATAGCAGTGATTTCCAGTAGTAAACTGTCTCATGACCCTGCTATGAAAAATGCTACCTGCTATCAGTTAATGTTATTGCCACCTTCATAGTCCAATGTAAAATACAAAGCTCTTACTATCACTGTATTTAAAAACAAACAAACAAACATTTTCAATGCTCCCATGCTGTCTAATAAATTTCTTTCCGGTAAACAGCTGAAGCCAGTTTTCATGAAAATAGCCTGGTAGTTTATGCTATTTCACATGACAGAACCAGCTCATCATGTTCCATTTAATTTTCTTAGCTAGGGGACTGTCACAGAGAAGGGCATTGTCTGCAGGGGGTGACACAAAAAGCCTCTTTCTCATCCTTCCCACACCAATTTGCAGGGCCTTGGGGAGGACAGCCACTCTGCTGCCCTTTGCAGAAGTTTTCAATCTATTCTCCCATCTGCAGAGAGAGTTCTCTGCAGTACTCCAGTCCTGAGGAAGGCTGATCTTCCTCCTGAACATTCATAATGGATGTTTATCATTCAAAGACACGAAAAATTTGTAACAAAGAGTCACAAAAGAGAGAAATGGCTCTTTGTACCATCTGCCTTTGTTACATGACTTTGTTCCAAGTCTCATGTACAAGTGGCTTTTATTAGAATGTCAGCTAGTATAAAGAAAGATTTCATAAAAATATTTTTATGTGCTAGAAAAATGTATTGCACTGTACAATACTCTGAAATTCTTGTTTCATGCAATATTGACACTTTGACATTTAGAGATTGATGGTATGACATTCAGACAACATAACACTTGACTGTCTCTAAGTCAGACAATGACATCTGTGCAGAAGGTTTTGTTTGTGTTTATCATAGGGATCCATTCCACAGTCCCTTTTGTATCACTTAGAAAACCACTTCACTAACATGAGACTGTTCTTGCAAAAAATAGGGAAGCATTATTTTATTTGTTTTACAGACAAACAAAAGTAAAGAAAGTGATATTAACATAGAGGTTTGAAGTGGGGATGTGGACGGAACCCAGAGAAGCTGAGCCCTGTCTCAGTCTCTCATCTGCTGGACATCCATTCTCCATCTTAGAATGAAGTTCCACTCCTTGGAAAGCTGAACATACCATCTTCCAACAGCCTGTAACCAGCTGCCAGAACTCACAGCCAAGGGAAAGAAAAAGGCACAAACAGAAAAGATAGAGCAGGACCTGCACAACAACACTCTCAAACTCAGAAAATAATTCTCCAGTTGTCTGTGCCATGTTATATAATCTTTTGGGCAATAATATTGAAGAAATATTGTTAATCTTGTCAATTATCATCAACAGAAGTTTGTTCCCTAAGTTTCAGCAATTAGAAGAAAAAAAATTATTTGCAGTCCTGGATTAACTATTCATTTGGAAGAGATGCTCTTGATGGCCCCTTTTCTCCTTGTGAAATGACTGTGGTAAGAGAGGTACCTACAGATGGAAACATTGTATTTAGTTTTCCAAAGAAATAAAGACTAGCAGATAGCTCTGTCAGAGCAGAATAGAAGCTCTAGTCTCCTTATATAGAAAAGAATTTAAAAAATTCTCTAGTTTCTTTCTAATTATTTCAAGTAGAGACAATATAGAGAAAAAAAACTTTTTTGAAGTATTTGTTCCTATTTTGCTTTGCCATGTTTGGTATTGGCCGATATTTCTTTTGTTCAAATATTTATACCATCAAATCACACTGGTAGAAATGTTTTTCAAAATCCCATGCACAAGCATTCACAGAAACTGAATATTCTGTCCTCCTACATGGCAATTTATTTTAGAAAAGTTATTTTATCAATCAAATCAGAGCAAGGAAATAGCAGAACATGACTTATCTGACCTATCACTACAACTAGAATATCAAATATTCTGAGAACCAGTCACAGGCAAGCCACAGAACAAAAATTTTAATCACTAATACATTGTTTGATTAATCTCAAGCAACAAAGAAATCCTCCAGAACATGATGTGATTGCAAATATTTTTTCAGGAGCAGAGTACTACATTGGTTCTGTGAATTATTCATCTAAACCTTATAAATATGTATTTTATAACAGCAGGGTATACTAATCTACAACTTCTCCCAATAACCTGAATTAAATGTGAACTGTAAATAAAAATTTTAAGAGGTTTTGTGGCCTTTTAAAGTTTTTGATGAGCAAAATTTCAAAGGGCCTTCTTTTGCATTTTAAATTTTGAAATACCATGAAGTCTAGGCTCAAGTTTGTTCAAAGGCTTGATGAAACTCAAAACTGTAGTGAAATATTTCCTTATACTGATTGAAGGGGAAGGAGAAATGATTCCCTTTCGAGTGTTTATTTGCTGGAATTCCATAAGACAGAAATACTGAAGCAAGATACGTTGCAGATACGGCATATGAGAGAAATATTGGGTGTTCTGGCTGCCTCCTTGTCCCTTCTCTTCACTGAGCATGACCCAGCTACATGGGCATTATGAACTGAGCACAGGCACATGACCTCAAAAACACATCCAGTCCCCACACGTGTATCAGGTTGTGATTTCCACCTGCAGTTGCACCCATGTGCACGTGCTGGAGCTTTGGCTGGGGTGTCTCCTTGCATGACCTCTGGTGTGTGTGTGTGTGTGTGTGTGTGTGTGTGTGTGTGTACATACACGTGTGCCAGACCAGGGTCATGCATCCATTTACACAACACTTGCATTTTCATGGAGTGTTGTCCAGACGTTTCCAGCAAGGCAGCAGCAACCATGAGGTCCTTAGGAAAAACTGGCACAAGAAATTTGCCTGCTGGGTTCATAAGGCTTGTACTCTGAATGTCCCAAGCAGTTTCTGAGAAATAACACACAGAATGAATTTAATTTGGTTTTTCTGCTGGCAGTCTTCAGTTTGCAGCATATAGACTGTGCTTGGTAACCTTGAACAAGGAGGAGAGAAATTACCATGTTGCCAGTTAACCACGTCGTGTACTTCACCATAAGACCCTTTGGATCCACAGTACTTTCTAGAAATTGTTCTGGAAAACTGTGGCTGAATTTTACAGACCTCTCTGCATCTGTACCTTTTCTGGACAGTTAATTCTAATCAGTTATGTAAAACCTGTTACTTTGGCTTGGTTGTGTCTTTCTGTTTTCTAATTTTCTAATGTTTACTCATATATGTTCATTTCAGAGAATAATCAAAATCCCCTTAAGCCAGAAAACTCCGTAACTGAGAAAGTTGAAGTTGTGGGATCAAGAAGATGCTCTGGCAATGTGGGACACTTAGGCACCATTTAGCCATTATAAGGTTACTATGGTGACAGAGTGATTTCAAGGGAGGGTTTGAGAACTACCTGGAAGATATACAGCTTTGGCTTATCTTTTCATGTAAGAACCTGCTGACAGCTGTTCACTCTGATTCTTCCTAAAACATAAACCCCCAATTCTCATTGGTAAAGCACCAAACACAATTATGTTGAGATTCCAGCTTGCTACTGAAAGCTCCCTAAAATCCTCATATCCTTTCCTACCCTATTTCTTTTTGCAATCTTCTTTTAAAAACAAACAAGCAGTTTCTAATTCCCCCATCTCATCCACAAAAAGATGTTTCCACCTGAGAATTTATATCTTTATACCTAATTTGTGTTTTAATATGTAACAGTTTCAGGAAAGCTTTGGGATCTTTTTCAAAACAAAGGTGCTTTCTTAATTAAAAAATATATCAAAGCTGAAATTACAGGAAATCATGGTAGTACTGCTGTGACAAGGATCTGTCAGCAATTTAATACAATATTCTCTGCCTGAGAGAAAGAGAAATACTTCATATCAAAATATCATGTTCATATATAGACAAAAAGCACAAGAAGAATACTCAGAACTAGTCTAAATCACATATCCTTAGTTCTATACAATGCATTATAATAAATTTTAATGTAAAAAGATAGTCACTAGTTATTTTTGATATATTTGTTTCTATTTTCAGGACACAGTATGCCAGCTAGAAGAGGGAATGTAGTTTATCAGTCCTGATGTGCAGTGCTGTGCAGACAATGGCGAGGACGCTGGTGATAAATTGAGCCAAAGGAGATGCCTTCAAATCAGATCCATATTAGAATTTCTTCTTCACAAAGAGGAGAAACCTTGTCATTTACCATAGGGAGAAAAAGGATTCATGTAGCAAGGAGGTAAATTTTACTCTGGCTTTTGAATTTGTTAGCACTAACAATGCAAGGTACTAAAATTCAGCATTTTGGAATCCCCTTTTTAAATATACTGTACTGCCAGTTTGCTATGCTTTCAGTTGCAATTGCTGTAGCTCTGGAGACTATTAAGCAGCTGCTCTTCCTCTGAGGAACTATAATTAAAATTAACAGGAAAGACCTATTGATAGGGTCTGGCCTGAAATAAAGCCATTGACTGAAATTAACATTATCTGCAGAAATGTGACATTTCTGTAACTGCTTGAGTCATTCCCATTCCAAGTTCTTAGAAGAAAGGAGGTGTTCATGGTGTGTGTTAAAATAGCTGCTTCCCTGTTGCACCTTTCTTAGGCCTAGTGTTCATCTATTTCAAGATTTTGGGGCACAATGTCATTTCCAGAAGTTTAAGCAGTGAATGTGGAAAGGAGTAGAGGGAATTTTCACCAAGTACAGTGAATCCCATCCCATCTTAGGTGCACAAGAACTGCTATACTGTGCCAGAGGAAAGAGCCATCCAGGCCCACATCCTACAGAGATTAGCTAGGCACAGACAGTTAGGAAAAGGCACTAAAAAAAGAGGGTCTTTCCCAGTCTGTCCTTAAAGTTCTTAGAATATAAGCACTTAATCTGAAGATAATTTAGCCTATTTTTAAATGTCCTAAAATTGCTTTATCTTTCAGAAATATGATTTAAACTATTTCTAGCTCTTAAAAATATCACATTATAATGATCTGAAGGAACTATTTCACCTGCTCCATAATATGAAATATGACAAAGTGTTGGTTTTCTTCTCAGCCTCAGTTTAAACCTTTCTAGTCAGCTCATACAAGTAAATGAGCTTTCAAGAAGATAAACACTGTGAACTCAGACTTCTCAGCTGAAAAAGTTCGTGATGCATGAAACTCACTTGCCATGAGACCGTGGGAAGGATATCTCATCAGCTGAATGGCAACTAAACATAGCAGTCCTGGGAAGGGCTTGAGGCATGGGGCAGGGCGTGGTTCTGCAGCCCCTGACTTCTGGTGGGTAGGTGCTTTCTGCCAGCACTTTGTCCTGGTCAGAGCACAGCCCTGCTCAGTCACTGCCCTTTGGGCAGCAGGGTCTGGCAAACAGGGACACACTGAATACTCCTGTCTGACCTGTGAGGTCCTGAGGACAGGCAGATACCTGCCTGGAAAACATGCTTGATCTATGCACTGCTGCTGAGGAGTGTGACAAGGGGTAAATCCTATTGAGTCTCATATTCAGCATGCAAGTCATGACATCTGGGAATCTGCTAACAGAAGTGCTCCCTAGAATGGGGCAGAACCCCATCAACTCTGAGGAACTAGGGGCAGTTGTTAAAATTTTAATGGTCATATAGAAATGACCGTATGGAAATGGTCTTCGGATCCTAAGCAAAAATTTTTCTACTTACCTTTGAAATGGAGTGGTTCTGAAAAAAGTTGCTTTCTATTCAGATTGTTTTCTTCTATCAAACACCCTACAAAATCCCAGTACTTCAGTTTTCTCTAGAATATCCTTTTCTCAATTTTTTTCTGCATCTAGAAAGAGCTTTTGAATAGATATATATTATAGTGATAATGTAACTAAAATTATCATCCACCCATACACTTGCAATTGATTTTCCTCTAAAGCTGGTCTTTTCTCTATAGTTCTTGCATCTAATTATCATCAATTTGAGCTCAGGAAGGAAATGATCTAACAATGAAGAGATCAATTATCTTAGCAGCAAAAGGAAAAAAACCAAATTAGTAAACTGGCAATTTTAGATGGCAATTTGATCTTTGGGACATGTGGTGCTAAGAAGAACAATGCAGAAAACAACTTATCCTGTGGAAAGTCAATTGAATTCAGCATAACAGCATCAGAGGCTTCTGTCACTGAACTGTCAGAGTGATTAATTTCCATCCAATACCTGAAAATAGCAAAGTGTTCTGTGCAAAATAAGTTGAAGACAAACCCATGAACTGTGATTATACATTGATCTGAAAGAGAATTACGTCATTTTCTGAGGATATGATCTGGTTTTTTTATACAGGAATACTTCATCAGAGTCAAACATGATGATTTATTAACACACGAGAAGTACCCTGGCAGGCATAGTTAATATTTTAGTACTGCAGGCGATGGAATGTGACAGCTTCACCTGGTGTTCTGACCTTTATTTTTCTTCGTACCATAATTTCCTAGAACTCCCATTTATCTTGAGAACATGCAGTTAGAGAGATCCTTTTAGCTAAGCCACAATCATTTCTCACATACTGTTTGAATTTTTTTCCTAAATGAAGCTTGTTCTTCACAGTGCAGCCTTCAAAACAGTTCGGAGTGGTTCACTGAGAACAGTAAAATTGTTAGAAAAAACACAACAAAAAATACCAATTAGGAAGCCAAATATTTTAGACTAAAATTTTTTTTTGAACGGTTCAGTATTTCAGGGAAGACTGCATACCAAAAAAACACAGATAAACCATGGGGAGAGAAAATATTCCTTAAAAACTGTAAGTGAAAGAAGAAGAAGCAACTGAGTGGCAGATTCATTAAATTTGAATGAATTGTCTCCAACTTCTGCTGTATAAGCTTCAGGAGCAATTAATTTCCTTGCCACTGGTAGTGATGATCTATCATAGAACAAGCAACAAGAGAACTGAAAACAAAACCAGCAAGGCATGCTAATTAAGGAATCTGAAGAGCTAAATCCTGTTTTGGTAATTTGTAAGGCTCTTTTTCCCTGCTTTCTCTAATACTATTTTATCACCTTCTTTCAAAATTATAACTTATTTGAAAACAAAGGTATGTTTTCTTGTCAAGTCTCTATAATATTTCAGTTTCTTGTAGAGCTGGGTATGACAATTTCATTGCCTTCACACAATAATCATTTTTTTGTTTGCATGCTCAAGTCTGAGATGTGACTGCTGCATTTTCTGCAATAAAAGGAGAGAACCACATTACTGAATTTACCAGAAATACTCTGAAAAAAAGTTTTAAATATTTTATGAACCCAGAAGAACTGAACTAACAGGAAAAGTAAGCTGGTAAGATCTATGCAGGCTAACTTTAGACTGGGGAGGCAGGTCCTTGAATTCCATCTGGAGTCACCTGAGAGATGCACTCCTCCAGCAGATGAACCAGAGCACACAGAGTTAGGCTGCTGCTCTGAATCACCCTCTGCAGGTATTTCTTCTTTACTCATAGGGAAGAGGAGCCTCAGAAAACCACCTCATGCAACTTAAAGCAAGTGCCAGTGCCATGAGCAGTCTGTTCAGGTCTCTCAAAGGTGATAAAGGGCATGCATAAACCCAAAACCTATAGTAAGATTTACCAAATCACTAACTAGAGTCTTTACTCTTAATTTCAAGAGTGCATTTAAAGCCAATGGGAATTCAATTCCTAAATATCTGTTGGCCCATTTCAAAGTGTTACTATATTGACATTCCTTTGAAAAAATACAGCCTTGAAAAGAATAAGCCTTGCAATTTACTTTCACATCAATGAACATGTGTGTGTAACCAAAGTGAGAGTAAGGTGTAGAATGAAAACCCAAGGGAAATACTTAGAACAGGTATTTCCCATGTTAAAGAGATGACTATCAGCTCAGGTTCTGGCACTCTTGAGAGTTTACTTGACATGACACAAAAGCAAACAGGGACAAAAGTTAGCAGCTAGCTGTAAAAATGTATTGGTTGAAACTGAAATCTTGAATTGTTTCTGGAAATGAACTAAATACGCCATTGCTAAGTATTCTACATAGTCTTAAGATATAGGTGCAGGCACAGCATGTAGAATTATTTTTTCAGCGAAGTTCTGTCTCTGACTACTTTGAATAAACGATGTGTTTACACAGAAAAGACTTAAAGATGAATTTGAGGCCACACTTACTGTCTGAGTAGCCCAATGTGCCCAAGGGCCCAAAGCACTCTCCAACAGCAGAACAGACACTAGCAGTGTGGAAGTAGGCAGTAAATAATTTTTCCGAAAAGACTGGTGTCTCTTTGCTTCTGTGTCCATTAATTCTTGGCTAACCAGCAATAGCTGGTTATCCAGGCTTGAATTCCTGTGTGTTAAAACATTGCTCCATTACACAAACTGATCTGAAATAAAGTTGAGTGATGTTGTGAACCAAAGCCATAACCAGTGTGCTTCCAGTGGCCTTCTTAAGCATCTGGTATTCAAAATAAAAAAAATCTACATAGTAATTGCTGAAGAGCTGAAGTCAGTGCTGCATATTTTAGAAATAAAATACCAGCACTGTTCATGGAGAGAAAAATAAGAATATTAGATACTGCAAGGAGTTCTACACCAATAATACTGAAGACTTGTAGTGTTCACTTGTCTTATTTGCAATTAAAACTAATGGTCCCTGCCCTCAGAATTGTGCTTATGGTAGTTCTGAAGAAGTGAAAACTACTGTGTTAATTTCTCACCCTGTTAGAAACATACCTGCAAACTCAGCCTCCAGGTGATACTCTATCGTAATGCCATTCCCTTCTGCAGTTGTATGCTTTGGGAACTGCACCAATTTGCAGCAAAGGAACATGGGGAATGAGGAACAGGCTCTCACAGAAAAATCTCTTAGAACTGATGGAAAAAGGACCCCTGAAGTGGAAGTCTGGAAATTAAGGTACCACTACTTCATTGGTAAGGTTCAGGCTGAATCCTTTTAATAAGACCAGACTTACTTCCCAGCTTCATTTACAAATGCTCATATGCATCTAATCTTATTTTAAGCACCAAAACCCAGGATGTGGCATCACTTTCTGGCTGCCACCCAGCCTTAACTAACCACAGGAGAATTTCCCAGGCTTTTTGAGAAAAGTGAATATACTTTGGCACATCCTGCATGGAGGGACAGAGAACTGCAGAGAAAAGGCACAGTCTCTTGTGAGCACAGCAAAACATCCATTTGGGGAGTTAGTGTCCTGAGGTATTTTTTTAAAAAACCTAACCATAGTAGATTTCATAGGGATGCATCTAGCAGATCTAAGGCAGACATATGCCTGCTCCTCATCACCACAGGAGCTTTCCCTGACTCCAGGCCTCAGCCACAATTTTGTGGGAGCAGCTGTCAGCCTGTTCTAGTGCAATTTCTATTTCATAGGTATTTTTGAAATGAAAAACAGGATCTTGAGAGAAAAAAACAGAGGCAAAGAAAATGCACCTATTTTAGGATATCTATCTTGAGTCATCATTTAATTTCTAATAAAACCAGTGGAATTTTGTTTCACTTGAGTAAACCACTCCATTTGAGAGTTTAGTGTTAACAGAGTTACTATTGCTGATCAGACTTGATCTGTACAAAAACAAATGGACATGCCAGTGAGTATTGGAAACGGCATAGCTCAATACTTCAACTAAACAAAAAACAATTAGGAATCCTTCATTCTAGAGAACTTAGTGAATTAATTGCATTTTTCTGCTTCCTAGCTATTAAGCTGCAATTTTGAATCTATCTGTCACACATCCACTAGACCAAAAGACGATTTATTTGCCATCTGAATGTTGCAGTTGCTCTTTACTGAATCAATACAGACAAGACTGTAGAAAACAGCATATTTTCATAGACTTCTGTATGTCTTATTTTTTTATAAATGGAGACTGGCCTTATACCTCCCTGAGCAAAAAAATGAAGGCACTTTGCCGGAGACACTGTCAATGAAAATTTTCTTATCATTACAGATCATAATTAGAAACCTCACCCTATGGAAATTAATGCAAAGACCTGATAACAGTGACAAACCTTAGCAGCCTCGGCAAAGGACCAGATTACCTAATATGACACATGCCATTTTCCTATCCTAGTCACAGGTATGGGAATTAATTGGGAGTGAGTTCTCATTTATGAACATTTTCACCTAGATAGTTATCATCTAGTACCGCCATGTGAAGGTTTTTATTAATCTACTCTACACCTTATCTATGTGCTGCAGGTTAGAGATTTTAACACTAGTTATCTTAAGAGTGAGATAGCACTTAAAAATTGCTGTTGGCTTATGATAATTGGCTTGAATTTACTGGAGTGTTAAATATTATGTTCTTCACTGTGAAAGCTTAGGGAGTATCCAGTGAGTCATATTCTTCTATATTAGAAATGGGAACTTTTAATTTTAAGGAAGGCTCTATTTCCACTGGCTAACTGGATTCCACTAAGCATTTTGTGGTTAGACTAAGTTCAATGTTCTCACTTCATTCACTGTGAAATATGTGCTATCACACCTCCTTGAGTTTTGAATAATTTTGCTTTGTCCCGAATGTTCATGTTTTGGAGTTTCTGCACAACCTGTCTCTCTAAATGTCACAGTGGACCTTGAAAAGGAGCAGATAATCAAGAATTTGAATATCTGAAAGGCATTGCAAGGTAATATGTCTATTCTGGATAACATAACCTTCTTGCAGAAAACAGATTTCTGGTCCATTATAACATGCATACCCCAGTGCCTTTCTAAATTATTTTCTACTGTAGAATAGCTAATTTGAGAAAACTTTCCCCCAAGGAAAATAGGTTTGGGTTTTTTACTCCCTGCTCACAGCCCAAATCAGTCTGCACATGTAAGAAGACTGGTGGTTTGTCTCAGATATTTTCCTGTCTCCAGCACATTGATGGAAGCCTCTGGGGTAACTATGAAAAACTTTATCCTGAACAATGATAAAGAAAATTTCCCTTGGAATAAAGTTCTTTCTAAAAGAGCTGGTCAGTGTCCCAGAAAAATTTGGACATTTCCTTGGCTCCATTCTTCCTGAAATTTTGGATATTCACCAATGGCTTGTGGCAGTGACTTGTGCATGCACCACTAGACAGTTTATGGACATGATGGTCCATGTAAGGTTGATACAATTACTGAATAATTTGAGTCTATCTGATCACTTACAAAAAATGTTTAAATGAACCCTGGTATAACCTGATTTCTTTCTTATGTCCTTCCACACCTGAAAGGGGTGATCTTTACCTGCCACTTTTATTCCAAGAGAGACTTGTTTGCCTGAATGTCAAGGTTTCTACCAAAACCTGTTCAAATTAATTTCTCAATGAAGATTTTCCTGGTGTGCAGGCATGGTGCAGATTTTGCATTTTTTATAGATACTGTGCACTTCTTCAACAGATAAAACATTTTCAGTAACCCCTTTCTCTCTCAGACTCAGAAGAATTAGTCTATTTTCTAGATAGATAACTGCTGACTTAAGATACCTGTTTTTTATACAGTGGCTCAGATGGAAGCAATGAAAATCAGATGAGCAAAGAGCAAGACTGATGGGATTGGTGTGTCACACAGAAGTGACATATAGTTCTAAGTTCCTCAGTAGAATAACCTATTTTGTGCCAGACATTATGTAGTTTCTGAACATCTTCCGAACAAAATCATATTTACCAGAAGAGAATGATCACTTATTGGTGTATTTTTCTAATAACCATCAATAACAGCTATTGGTGTATTCTCTTAATAAATAACACCAAAAATGAGTGAAATCTCCCATGAAAGATTTTGGTTCCATGATTATCCAAATAAATTCAATTCATAATGTACAGCTACATTTTTCACTTGATACAGACCATAGTAAGGGGAGTATATGCTCTTTAACAGGGAAATGAAGTCATCCCAGGTCAGCCACAGAGCATTTTCAAGCTCTATTTTACCTCAGGACTGAAAAAAATGGCAATTAAAAAAGTGCATGATTTATAAAGCCACTATTAGTCCTTAAATCTTGTAGCTAGAGACAAATGAAGCATGGATGGTCCAGCATTGACATTGTAATAGAGTAAAGACAATCTGTTAAATCATACATATGTATGTTACATTGTAGTAACCTCTAAAAAGAAATATAAGTCTTTGTGACAGATAATTGTGACATCATCCTTCCCTGAGTTTCATTGCAAGTAACTGGAGCTTAAAGATAATGAAATGCTTTATGTCCCAGCAACTGTCTCAGGGTCAGCCAGGGGAAGTGCTTGTACTGAGTGAGGGCACGATGAGCAAGTTCATCCTTGCTCAGCACTCAGTGCTAATAAGCCTATTTTTCTCCACTTGATTGGAAGTTTTCCCAGAAGGCTGTCTGATCTTTTGATTTCCACAAATTTCCCCTCTTTTATTCCTTCTTGCTGCAAGAATCGAAGTTTCAATTAGTTCCATGGTCAAGAGCTTTGGGGACACGTTACTTTTCCTCCATGTGATCGCAGGACTGTAAGTTCATTATGCTTGTGAGACCATGCAATAAGCACTTAAACAGCGATGCCAATGTTAACTTTTGTCAGCCTGTTGGAAATAAATAAAATGAGCATGGTACAGATGTACTTTGGCTGTCAGGTGAAAGAAAAGATAAAGCATGAAACTCAATATTGTTTTTCTAATTAATGTAGCTAGGTAGAAAGTGTAGGTATTAGTTGCCTGCTGAGAAGATGCTTCTGTGCACTCTGTAATTAATTTACATCATTGTAAAAGGCATCTAAAGAATCAGACCCATATTCATTTACGACTGCCATGGACTTTGCTCTTTGTCAGTTTAATGCAGATATGTAATTTTACAGAATATTTTTAAAGCTGTTTTTCCCCTATAATGTGAACATAATTCTGATCAAGATCAAATATTAAAAGATATATATTTCAGAATTATAATGGAAAGTATAGTGAAGTACAGTTTCAAGACTACACTTAAACCAATTTAATACTACGTAGATATGTTGTCTGTGCTTGTCAATGAACAGAAAAAGTCAGAGCAAGTAAGAGAAAAAGAAAGGCAGAACTTTATCAGACAATGCAGCTCATTTAAAATAAGATGACATCAGGAAATCATGGCAACATTTTGTTTGTGGAAAGCAAAGCAAAAGCAGCTATTTCAGCCTGTTTAAACTTTTCAGCTCGAAAGAGCTTTTCATTTTGCTACTTTAGAAGTATGGGATTTCTTTTAAATTAAAAGAATTACCAGTGTCAACACTTAATGGAATGCTTTTATATTCCTGAAATGTTCTGACAGTTTTGACACAAAGTATTTGGATTTTTAACTTCTTGAGAAGCCATATGTGAGTTTCTGAGAAGCCAGAGACATAAGAAGTTGCTGTGTGGGAATGACCATGTCCCTCAACCTATTCATGTCATCCTTTCCTGTAAGAAAGGTTGTGGAGAATAGTTTCTTACATCATGTTAGCCATAGAGTAACACAAGCCAATTACCATAGAATAACTGATAATGCAATCCTTTGTTCTTTGCTTCCTGCGTATCAACTAAGATAGCAGAAGAGACAAACATCACTTTTGAAGGCCTTGTGAAGGTAACAGGCACATGGTTAACTTGAATGTTCCATCCCACTCATAATAAGTCAAGAGCAACCCAGTGAAAGTCAAGGGATTTGCACCACTGTAAGATTGACATAAACGAGAAAGTAGGCCCAGGATCCCATTCACACTCACAAAGCCTCCTAAAGACACACTGCCTAAAAGGAAAAAATTAGGAGGAAATAATTTGTTCATTGCAGGACTGATTGGAAGTTTGTTGTGAACCAATCACCTTCCATTGACATTGCCCGAACTTTCAAATGATCATAATTTCTGAAAAAAAATCAGTCTTAAAGCTTTCCATTATAAGTGGCCAATTTTTGTAAATGCACTGCAAACATAATGGAAAGTGTATGACAGATCCAGAGAGTGAATAAGTGCTGAGATTTGAGTGCACACATTCTGCAATCTCCCTCTTTCTCCAATAGGGGAGGAATTTATGTGGGCTTATTTTATTACACTCTTCTTTTTTAACCTCAGACAACCTCTTTCTTATCTAAGGAAACCAAAAGTGAATGCTTTTGCAGCTGGATGAAAAGTGTTTCTAAAGACTAATCCTCTTGCACAGAATGTGCAGTAACAATCTGTTTTCCAGAGATCTGAAGGCTGGCAAACCAACGGATCTCAGCTCCCACAAAAAGATCATTTCTGCCCTCTCTTATGTTAGGATTAGGACAAAAAAGGAATTGAGGTCATTTGCTTCAGCAGAAGGTAGGCAAGGCAGGGCAAGACTTTGTGAAGAAAACCTATATACTTCTCTAACACTGGACAGAAGGAAGAAAGTGGAAATCAATAGAAATGCTTCTGACTGCAACCCCAATTTTATAAGGTGATAAAGGAAATTTTCCAGTGTTTATTCCTATCAAAGCAAGTGAGATCAGGCAGATGGTGAAACATACACTCACTCAACCATAAACTCATAAGAAATGACACCAAGAATGGTAAGGTCAGATTGGAAGTCCTATCCCCCAAACCTCAGGTTTTCCTTTTGTTAATGCCATAAAACCAGTGAGATCTGCAGCCTAGGCAGGTATAAGCCCTACTGACATAGTTAGATATCATCTCCTCAAACCCAGTACTGCCAAACATAAAATGAGTTCCTGATTTGTTACAAATAATCTGTCAGGTCTGGATCTTCTCAAGTTGAATTTGAGTGAGAAAGAGGAATTGAAAATCTTTAAAAGTCCAAGCATGGCTACTTGCTTATGCATGAAAGCCAAGGATGGGCACTTCAGGTTTTCTGCATCAGCTCTGCTTTTACTGGAATACCTTATACTTAAGTCCAGAATATATTTATGGATTTATGTTTAAACCTAGAGAAAAGACAAGCTTTTTTTTTTTTTTTTTTTTTTTTAAGTGATGGGCATATGGTGTTCCCCATCATTCAGATGATGATATAAATCCCTTTCTGTAGGATCTAATTCTTAGGGAATTCAAGCTCTTATTAAGGAAGCATCTGTTTCACTCTTTGAGACTGAGTATATCAAATGGCACTTCAGAGGAATCCCCAAGGCATTCAGGCTGGGGCAGCATGTGAGAAGTGGGATGCTCAGCACGCAATACACCAGAAGTTCCCCTCATGAGACTGCAGTTGGAAGGCGGGCTGGAGTGTGCTTGACTGTCAGCTTAGGATTCAGGTGCCTAGAGGTGACCTACGTCTGGTTTTACACACCAAAGTCCTCTCATAAATCATAAAATAATTTAAAAGTTGTCATTAAAAGGATGGTATTACAAGGATCATTATTCTGCCCAATTTCTTTAAATGCTTGTGCCAAGTCTTTTAGGCTATAGGATGCAAAGGCAATGAAGGAGAGCTTACCAGTTTCCACCCTGGATATCATCACCCTTGTAACAGTTAGTAGAGATTTCTTTGTAGGCTTTTATCACCCTCTGGGGTATCATCCTGGTCCTCTGAAGCTCTTTATAACTCTCAGTTTTGTGCATCTCTCCTCTGACGGCAAATTTCTGAACCCCTTTTCACAAGAAGTATTACCCCAGTACTCAAGTATCTAGGGAAAAAATAATGAATGTAAATCCGTGGAGACTGCAGCCTGTGTATTCAAATGTGTAACCTACTGTACTACAATGAACTGTGCAGATGGTCAAGGCCCTCTGAATCAGCTTACAGCAGAAAGTCTAAACTGATTAAAATTTACATCAGATTTATGCGATTAACTATCATAAAAGTTTTAGTTATATTACTGAAAATTATCCTATTAAACTGTATCTTTATAATCAGACAAGTCAGCATGTTTGAAGTCCAGTTGAATAATAAACGACTTCTTACACCCACAAAGTGCAATTGTCCCTCCAGTCCTGAGACCAGCCTTGACAAGTGCTCATAATTTGAAAAAAGTCAAAAGAATTTCCAGAGCATATAAATATAGAATTACCTGCTGCTAGTTCAGAGACTTGAGAGGAGAAAGAAAAATAGCAGACTTTAACAAGCTGCCTCTCAGAACTTCTGCTCCTGCAGTCTTTTTGTTGTTTTTGAAACAGAATAATGAGAACTGAACATCCTTATGCAATCACTGCTGCAAAGGCTATAAAGATACCAGAAGATTTTATTTCATATTTTCTTGCATCCTCATGTTTACATATGTCCACAGCAAACAATTATAAGTTATGTATATTGTAAAGTCAGACATTCAGAATTAGAATAAGCCAAAGTTTTATATAACATATAGGTGCAATCCTAATTTAACTCCAGCTTGTGTGTATCTTTCTTTGTGAATGGATTCAAGTCACTTAGAAACAACAAAACAAAACAAGTAATCCTGCAGCTCAAGTCTGTACCACAGGATGTAGGCACAGTGGGGGTGGGAATAAGGAGGGAAGCTGTGGCTCATTGCATGGGCCAAAGGTGTACAGTCAATAACAGGGCTGACTCTGTTCCTTTGCTGTCTCACACTTCTGAGAGGTTCTTGGTACAGCCTGTTCTGCAGGGGCCAGTTATTAGGTTTAACAGGTCATAGCTCCTTGAAATTGAATTTCCTGGAAGAAAGAAAAGACTTTTCCCTTTCAGCAAAATTTCAAAGCCTTGCTTCAAACAGTGGACATGTTAGCACTTCTCAAAAAGAATAATAAAAAAAGGTCATTTGTATCTGCTACAAGAGAACATTGAAGAATTTTGCTTTTCTCAGTAAAGAAGAGATTTTCAGAATGATTTCAAGGCTTTTTTACCTGATGGGTTACATTTAGCACAGGGTGGAGCATAAACAGTGGCTCAAGGATGCTCCTTCTGATCTACATTATTTGTCTTACTTGCTTACCACTTGGTTTTATCTGCTTCAGACCATGAAGTTCCTTAGCTTTGCTAACATTAGCAGTATGCCCTTTGGGCAGTGACACTTCATATGCTCCATCCCTAAATGAAACAGTTTACATATTTAAAATACCCATGTACATATACACACAGATGTGTACATATGCATGAACATACATGTTCATATATGTAGACATATGCAAACACATTAAATTTATATGCATATGCATATATGTAGTAACACCATGAATAGTTTTATTAAGTTATTTTTCCCAGGCCAGCAGAAAAAAAAACCATTGATCTGTTAAGTTCTTAAGACTTAGTTTGTAAATAATTTTGAAATTTGTGTTTGGCACAAAGGAATGTAACAAAAATTCCTTGCAGTTTTTTCATGTAATTTTGCCAGGTTTACTGCTCTCACTTTACAAACATGGCAGAAAATAGCAACTGTCTGTTGTGTGTGACACTTTGCAAAGATTAATCCATAAAGGTTTATGATTGCACTTAATTCTCTCATGGTTTGTGGCTGGGAAAGCTTCTCTGAAGACACATAAAGGCATGCCTGCAGGGCACACAGAGGGATAGAGCATTCTCAGCTCACAGGGTACAGCAGCATCCTCGGAAGCAGCATCCTCCAAAGGCACAAGGATGGGTGCAGGGAGCAGCTGAGCTCTGCAAGTGGCACAAAATTAAGCTCATTATCTTCTGCTGAGGAGGGTCTCAGGAGAACTGATGAGAAAGGGTGTAGCTGTGCCCTTGGGAGGGTGAGATCAGGGATAGCTACACTGCACTCTATCCAGCTGCCTTAAGAGTCCTGCTTTGAGGAATTTCGCTTCTCAGGCAGGTTCAGAAAAAATGGCTGGATTGTCCCTTTAGTTACACCAGTAAACTTAAAAGGCCATATGCATGGCACTCGCTGGTTGGTAGAGTTTGGGAGAACCTGTAACATTGTAAGAAATGGATTTTCAGGGAAACCACTTACCGTGCTTTGATTCATTGTGTGGGGTGCAGGAGTGAAACTCCGCCAGGCTGCGATGGGGGGACGTGCACCTGGAGTGCTCAGCCCCTGTTCTCCCACTGCTGATGGGATGGCAGCACAGTCCATGGGGCCAGAGTGGGGCCAGCTTGCAGGAGATGTGCTAGAGGTAGAGCCCCAGCTGTGTCCCAGAACCTCTTGTCCTCCAGCACTGTGTGGTTCATTCACATGGATACAGCCTTTACCTTGCTCAGGGACTCGCATTTTGTCCTTGCTGAGCATTAATGGTCCACATTAACTGGTGGAAATGTGCAGATGTCTGTGTATTTAGATACATCTTAAAGCAGTTTTTCCTCTTTGGGTTATATTTGTGAGACAATGACAAGAAGACTCCTCCTGAATTCACTTTCCTGTGTGTCCTCTAGGTATGTCTGAAATCTGGAGTTGCTGGAATACATTTCCTGATAATGACTTCATGGAAAACCCCTCACTTATAAGGATCCTGTTACTGCTATGTAGAGTAGTTTAGATCCTGGCTACTTCAGCACTCAACACAGATGAAATATCTCAGTACAGGATACAGCTTTCACAATGACAAAATGTAGACTAAGGACAACTTCAGGTTTTTGTTAAGACTTTCTGCTACAACATGCAAGCTAATCTTTTGCAACCAAAAAAAAAAAAAAAAAAAGAAGAAGAAAAATTATAACTACAAATGAGGTGCTGTGCATGAGAGTAATTTCAACCTCCCTGCAGATGTTTTCCTTGTACTTGAACTCATTTCAGTCTTCAGTGTTGTTCTTCCTTTCTTTTCAAATAGAGCATGATTTTCACTCCATGTGAATATTAGTTAAACATTGTATTCAGACGGGAGCAGGACAAGCTTTTATGAATGCCATAATGGAGGAAAAAAATGTTTCAGCTGTGAAATTGAGATTTTGTAAATGTATCAGAATTCTTATCATGAGGAGTTTTGAAAATTGATTTTTCTTTCTATTTTGAAACATAAGATACTCAAATGGCTGCAGTTTTTTACTTCACTAAGGACTCACTATTGTGGTTCTCAGTGTGTCTTAGGAAGGTGTTAAATTAAAATGTAAACAAAACAAAACAGATGAATCTTATTACTGCCTTGTCTATGAAGTCATATCCCAATAAGGAGTTATTTTAACAGACAAATTAGCTGCTTCTATTTAGAATAATGATCACCCCAAGTACCATCAACTGCTGAAAAACAGCCTTACATGAAAGCTAAAAACGTAAATAAAATCTGCATCAGTTTTCATAAAAAACATTGAGTCTGAATCTTAAATATTCTGAGGCCATTTTATACTGTTTGGGTAACACACAGGGGATTTGAGTTGCTAATTGCATTTACTCCTTTTACATAAATCACATTTGAATACTTTTTACAATATGAATGAAAAGACTAAAATGTACCAAAAAACAACATGTCTGTGTGACATACATTTTTCTCATTTTGAGAATGTATTTAGGTTATAATTCTACAAAATATTAAGCTCCTTTACAGAAAACTTCTGAATAGCAAGAACAGATTTTGCAATCAAACTAAATGCAAACTAAATTATTAATCTTTACTAAATTTTGATATTACAAGCCAGATATTTTCTCTCGTCAGAGGAAGTGATTTCCAGATGAGACACATTTAGAACAGTTCCTACTAAGCAGTCAAGCTGCCTTTGATTAAGTTGGCAAAGCCACAGAATATTTATGACAGGACTGTATGTTAACAGCTCAGCCAAGACAAAATAAAGTGTAGAGTCACTGTGTAGATTTACTGATAGGTCTTGGTGACTGAATAACACATAGCAACCCAGAACGTAATAGGAAATTAATCTTGTGGAAGGACAGAAAAATCAATAAAACAAAATTAAATTATTTCCTCTTACAGCTGTTTCTCAAATAGCCATAACTCATGGACAGGGACAGAGCATGTGAAGAAAATACAGTACATAGGCATTATTTTCATGAGTATAGAATTGGTATAATAAAAGCAGTTCTTAACATCTTTCAGAAAGAGACACAAAAACTGACCACTATGACCACAATAAACATAATGAACATGTAAGAGACCCTAAGTTAGAGTGGCATAAGTGATTGAATGGAAAACTGGGCTTTTGGTAGATATGTGAATGACACTGACTTTAAGTCCAGAGCTAGTGGAATGTGTTCTTTTCTAAGAATTTTGCAAATTTATGGTGGAGAAAGAGAAGCTTGAATGAATGGCATACAGAAAGAAATAGAGAGCTGATGAAGCTGGTTCTCTGCCCCTAATTTTGCAGCGTAAGTGTAAATCTAAAGACCTTTTTAAACTTTTGAACAAAACCAAAAAGAATATCCTCCACATTCAGGCAAATTCTTGGACAGATAACTTGTTTAAAAAAAAAAAAAAATCAGTTACTTTCTGCTCTTCTTTACATCTTTCCCAACTGCAGGCTCATCAGTTTTATTGTAGTGGCTTTGAGGTAAAACAATGAAGATAAGTGTAAGGTGGCTTAAAGGAATGATACGAGCCAGAGAGGTGTGAAGCTTAAAAGTAAAGCACTTCCCTGTGCCAGTCAAACACTGGTTTTCTAGAGTGATTTGCTTCTTGAAAAGCATTATTAACCTTGTACAGGAAAGACATAAGATATAAATAGTTGTTTGGTTCATTAGGATTACTTACACAAGGATTACTTTTCTTCTTACTTTTTTTTCCATTTTCTTGTTCTTTTTCTTTTAACTAGGCATGATGAGAACTGTTTTTGCCTTGTAAGGAAATACGCATGAAGGATTTTTGTCTACAGAAAAAAACCATCATTATTTCTCTATTCCCAGTAAGATTTTCTAACAGAAAACCTGTATGCACTGGATAAATCCCCAGTGTCACTTTTTTTCTTAAGATATTCAAGAATAAGACAGCTGACAGGCACAAGGTTCACTGGTGATCCCTTCAACAAGAAAAGTGGGGAGATTAGTCAAAACAATAAACAAGTTAAACTGATGCTGTATAAGGCAACCCAAAAGTCAAAGAGATGCCATACACACTGTCTAGCTGGAACTCAGTAGTGAGCTGGGAGTCAGTCTCTTCTCCCAAGTAACAAGGAACAGGACAAGAGGAAATGGCCTCAAGTTGGACCACTGGAGGCTTAGATTGGATATTAGAAAAAATTTCTTCTCCCACATTGTTGTCAAGCACTGGAACAGGCAGTCCAGGGAAGTGGTGAGTTAGCAACCCGGGAGGAATTTAAGAGACATGTAGCTGGGGACAAGGCTTAGTGGTGGATTTGGCAGTGTTGAGTTAATGGATAGACCCAATGCGCTTGGAAGTCTTTTCCAGACTAAATGATTCTGCAATTCTTTGAAAATAGTGTTTGCCTGCATCCAAATGACCTGCTGAAGCTTTCACAAGAACCTTATCAAGGTGAAATATATTGTATGATGATAACTGGACTGCTCAGCCAGAATAATTCAGAGCAATAACTCTGTCTCTAATAGAATATGGAAGGGTAAGAAACATGGTTGTGCTGATTGTACTTGATTTATGGTCATAGAGGAAGGATACAAATCATATGACTGAGACTTTTACAATGACCTATGTGAGCATCATGTGCAATAGGCCATCAAATAAAGGCTGACTTTTATAGAACTTCTTTATCATAAGGGTCCAGAACCTCAGAAGTTATTGATTCCAACAGGAGTAAGACATTTAAACACCTTTAAACATCTGAGCTTAAGTTAATTGGGATGATGTCTTTAATTCATACTTAAGCAGAGCACCCATTTGTTGATTTGAAAATATAAACCCAGGTGTATTAAGAGAATACTAAGGTGACCTCTTGTATCAAATCAAGAGTGTTGTGAATTATATTTTAATGGTGTAATAATTATACATTATAACTAGAAACTTCTGTTCCAAAAAGACCTTGTCCCCTGAATTTGCCAAGTTCTGTTTAGGGAGGCTGAATCGCTTTCAGAAAATCTCTGTCTCCCTCCACTGACTTTGCAGAAAGCATAAAATTACTAAGCTCCCACCTGAGTTAAATGAAATGGGATTAAGTAGTGATAAACTGGGGATTGAGGATATCAGCTATCTCTGTAACTTTCCAGGGAACATAATGCAGCTGCAGGATTCTAAATAGTTTATTCCTAATGTTATGTATTTTAAAAATATTGGTTTCTTATCTAAAGTGTTTCTATATGCTTTTCTTCACACCATTTCTCAGTTTCACAGACTTTAATAGTGAGGTCTGAAAAAGAGTCTGGGAAAGAATGTAAATACTCCTGTAGGAGCTGTGTGCAAGCCTACCAATTCATTTCACAGGTCCTGATTCAGCAGACAGAACCGTTATCAGCAACATCATGAATACGTGATTACCAAAGAATCCTTGGGATCAACAGTTTTGTGGATAAACCCGATTTCACTTACTACATTCAGGAGTTAATTCAGGGCCCATCTTAAAGCAAACAGCTGAATGTCAAGGAGAATATTCTTCAGTTTTGTTAGCTTTGTCATTATTTTAAATACACTTTTATGCCAATGTGGATGAAACCAGGTTTTCCTTGCCAGCACTGACTGCCCCAAGTACACTGTTCACACAGCAATGATGACACATGGCCAACATCATGCAGACAAAACTACCTGTAAACCTTCCTAAAGGGGCCTGGAATAACTTCTCAAAAAGACAGGAAAATCAGAGGAAATTTAAGAGTACATCACCTAAAAAAGGAACTCTGACTTATCCAAAATTTGAGTGTTGGGTCTGCACCCATCTTAGTACCTTCTTGTGTCAATGCAACTGACTGTGGTCTCTGCTGTGTAATGTAACCCTGACCTATTCCAGGCCTATATTTCAAACTCATGAAGTCAAAGACACAGAAAGCTGGCATTATTTCTCTGAAGGAGAAGTCAGATAGCACAGCATCAGGGCAATGGAGAATGCTGAAGATATGATCCAAGACCTGAACAGTCCTTTACCCTCAGGAAAGCATAAAGGGGACATTTTCAGCATTTGAACTGAAGAAACGGGTAAGTGAAGGACAACAACCTGAAATAAAATTAAAATATTAATGTATAAGTAAAAATTTAATAAAATAGTAGATATTGTATGACAATCAGCAGGAAAATCCCTGTGCTCGATCCCAAAGGACCAACTGACAGTATCTTTAATATGATATTAATACAGTATCATTTTTATATTATAATTGGGTTTTGTAAGTTGCTATGACCCTGACACATGGTCTCACACAGTTCTGCAGTCTGAAGTTTACACACATTTCCTCAGTCCTTCCTGTCGTATATTCGGCAGAACCTGGGAGACCTGGAGACTGGGTCCTTTTCCAGAAAAAAGCATTAGTTCATGCTGATATTTTTTTCTTCAAAGGACAGCTTTAAGGAAAACAAAGACAAATGTGGAACACAACCTGTGATACTGCAAAATGTAAGCCCAAGTCTGTATTTCCCCTTAGTTATAAGTCCCTCAGGTGCTGAAATCCAGAAGAAAGTTTGAGACTCTCCAATATTTTTTCTGGAAAACCATTTAAAGGCTTTTTGTTGTAGTGCTGACTTTAAATATTTTACTGCCTTGGTTTCTCTCCAAACTGTATCTCTTAATCACAACAAACTGTCACACACTGACAGTTTTCACCTGTGGAAATCATAATGAGCAGCTTCACTTTACAAAAACACATCTAACTGATTTCAGATTGATGGCAATGGCAAACAAATGTGCCCCAGCCTTTGATGAGCATATTTGTGCAGCTTGGAATTTTCATGCCAGAAGAGTAAATGTGTTCTTGACAGCTGGAAGACAGATAGAACCGGGGCTCTTTTCTACTAATACCTCTCTTCAAGTAATACTGAACTAATCATGGGGTAGATGTTGATTCCCTGCCCTTCATGCATTGTGTCATAAACTTTAGGCTACAATCTTTAATGGCCACTTCCACATGTAGTAGTAGACCCCTGAGCAATGAATCCTCTCTTGGGTCTTACAGATGCCTTCTTTCTTTGCCCCAACTCTCCCAGGTGCCAGGGACCAGCCCTTTAGTCCTCTCCCTCCGTGGCCAGCTCTTCCAGCTCTTTTGTTTTTTTTAAAGCACCCAGCAATTTGTTTCCCAGCAACATATATGGGACAAAAAAAATCCTTAAGGGAAAAGAGAACAGAAAAGGAAAACTTCCAAACCCCAACATGCAGTCTTATAATTCTGACTTCAAAGGATGGATGAAATATAAAGAAGTAGTTCCTGTTAGGGAAGCCATTTGCTCTTCTATCATGGTCTGAAAAACACCTGTACAGTATCCTACTACACATCAGCCTATTTCAGTGCTGTGTACAGGAAACAGCACTTGGAAGAAAGTGACCACTTTGGCAAATTCAATCCTATGCAATTAGGCTTTTGGGAATTTTACTCTGATCAACAACTCCAGAAAGGCAGTGTCTAGGGATGTTACAGGTACCTCACAGAAAATCAGCCACTAAGTCAGGTTTAAAGGTCAGGTAATCCTGGCTGCACAGGTTATTTACTATTCTAAATGACTAACTTGAAAGATTAACTGAAGTGGCTATAGATGGACTACCTCACAGCCAGGCAGAGTAGACCTGCGCAGTTCATCCTGCTATGGGAACAGCTACCACAGTCTCCACCAGCTAGGTCTATCTGCTTACACTCATCATCACTTAGTAGCATTTGCCCTGGCAAAAATTTGAAGGTGCAGGGCATATTCTCCAAATTCACTGTAAAAGGCCAAATCCATGGTCAATCAACCTCTGCTAAATGACAAGTGTAAGGACCTAAAGAGCACAGCTGCCTGTCTCAAACAAGGCCACAGAAGGACTTTGCCATGAGATAAGCACAGAATGGAGCAACAGGATAGTACTAGCTCCAGGCCTAGTGGAGGGGAGATCTGGTTAGCACATCCTGGTTAGCATGTCTGGACAAAAATTCCCACTGTGGAAAACAGCATAAAGAACCAACTGCTCAGACGCATACAACCAATCAAAAAAGGATCACCCAAAGTTATGGAACAGATGGCATCTGTGACCATCAGCAACCACCAAAGACCCGCAGATATGCCTCTACCTGGAACTTGGACTGTAAAACAAGCCACCACAGCAGGAGCCTGAGGCAAGATAAAGGTGGTACTATTGCCTGGGTGTTATCCTGGATCTAGGGGGAGCTTAGCAAAGCTGAGGGAGAAGAATGTATCACTGATAATGGACACAAAGAATGCACAGTTGGTGGGTCACAAGGAAAGCTGACTTGGCAACTGTGCTGAAGTCAGCTCCAGCTGGGTAAAAGGTAATTCCAACAGGAGGAAGATTGTGACCACTGACTTACCACCCACTGACTCAAGAGACCCAAGAGAAAGACTGAGCATGTAGACCAACTAGCTTTAGAAGTGAGGGAATCACTTAACCAATAGAACTGTGTGGCCAACGAGCATTAATTCCTCTGTTTGCTAAGATCTATATAGCAAAAAGTTTCAAATGACATTGGGATCCCCACCACCAAGAAATCCAGGGAGAAAAATGACCAGCAGGATATCACTGGATCCATGGGTGGTGACTATCTTCTGCTTGATCATTCTCCCTCTCTCCACCGCGCCGCCGCCCCCCCCCAATTCCCCCCACCTTTTCTATTTCTTTCTGTCTCTCTGCCTCACATTCATTGTTAAATAGAATCTGTATTATTGACTTCAGCATATGATCTTGTTTGCACCTCAATTTGGGCAGAAGCAGTTCTCACTATTTGGATCTTAACAAGGACCTGTGCAAAGGATGAAGGATCACAAAGGCATCACCACTCACAGAGGCTCGGAATCTGCTGGAAGCACATGGGTCTATATTCCCTTGAGCACAGCCACACTGACTCAACCCATTCTATTCAGAAGGCCACAGAATGACTAGTTCATTATTTAGTTCTTAGCTGCTCCCTTACCATGCTGTAGATGAACATTTTTAGCCTACCTTTCAAGCCATGCTGTTGTCATGGTTTAAGTGAATTACTACCAAGCTGGCAATAGCTACAGGGGGGAAATGCCAGTAGATACCCTCTTCTCCTTGAGCTTTCTCCAGATTTCAGTAGAGATGTGTGATCCCATACACTGAATGCAGAAGTAGGCGCTGTGTTTGCACTTATTTCACTGACCAGCACCTCCTGCCCCCCCCACCCTGCACCTGCACCCTCCTTTCTGCCTCCTCTGCCACCCCAATCAGCAATTTCCTGATCCCTCCAGGCAGTGATGAATCTCTCCCTCCCTGATTCAGTCGCTGTTTGGTGACACACAGGCTCAGCAGCTCTCTTAGGCAAGACACATTTGTCCAGGGCTGCTGATTTAGTGCATAAGATCATGTGCACCTGTGGTACTACATAAATAATAAATTTATTCCAAGGGAGGTACTTTCCTCTCCCTCCAATACCTGGTTGAACTGCACAATGCTACCTAAAAGATTAATTTCTTTCCACTGGCAACATATATTGGAGATATTTAAATGATAAACATGGGTTCTGTCAGATTATTGATAAAAAACTGAGTACAAATCTCTTGTTCTAGTTCCAGATTCAACTATGATTCTCAGAATGCTGAGAAACTGAGAGAAGCATAAAGGATCTGAGAAAAGCTGAGAGACGCATAAAGGATCCACAGGAGAAGGAGGAGGGGAAAAAGGAAAGAGAGAATGTTTTCCTTCTTTCTCTTCGGTACCATTTTATTTTATTATATTTTATTTAGCTGTATATCTTAAGAGAAGCTTTCTTTGCTTATATATTATTAATGGTTTATTTTAAATCTATGTATGTAATATATATCCCAATGTTCAAAGGGCATGCAAACATTTTCCTTTTGTGGGACTTTTCCTGTGCATATGTTCTTTTATTTTATTTTGGTGATCTTTTTCTGTATACTAGGACTATGTGAGAAACAAGAGCAGCTCTCTTCTGTGACAGAAAATTCACGAGTGTTTCCAAAAATACTATTTTATGATAATAACAAAAGTGTCTTAATTTTATATAACCCTAATTTTTCATTGCCTAACAGTCATGGAAAAGATTTCCAAAACTCTATAGTAACCATGAAAGAAGGATAGCCTGCTGTCTAAAATCCAGGGCTTATCATCATCTCACATACAAAGACTTTTATGTTTTTTTTTTTCTCTCTCTTGAATAGTTTTATAGGCCACAACCTCATAAATCATAGTAAAATATAAGAATTTCTGAATTCATTCTCTAGACTTATACCACCATGTTCTGCTTATTTAGTAATGATGCTTTTCATAAGCTGTAAAAGATGTCACTGTATTTGTTATTGAAATTATTGAATGGTAAAATACCAACTGAAATTTCAACAATAGTGACAGATGTAAACACAACCATTGCTCTATGACCATTTTTATATGGCTTTGTGGATTTAAGGAAGAACATGGTCTCATTGAACTATCTCCTGATTGCAGAGTTCTTTCTCATAAAGTAAATTTTTAAATACCATACCTAAAATAGCTTTTGCCATTCATATTTGTCTCTTTTCAAAAAACCTATTGCTTTTCTTTCAAGTCATATCACACTTATGCAAAGCAAGGCACAGAACTACGACACCAATTATTTTCTCTCAGCTGCTGCGTAGTAACAATGAGTGTTTATTTTTAAAGTACTTTGTTCACCTTTGAAACCTAAAATTAGTACAAGATTATCAAAAAATGTTTTGTTCCCAGAAAAAGGCTTTGGGTGTCTAAAGTACATGCCAAATTAAATATGAATTTGCTACCATTATCTAATCAAAACCAAGATATTTCTGTCACCTCATTATGGTTTATACTTGCAGTCATAAAATTTATGTTATTAAAAATGCCCTCGACTATTTTTAATCTAGAACTTCAAAATGGCATTTATGCCTGTCCCTTAATAAAAGTATATCTTAAATGAATAGCACCATCATTTCTTACCCAGTTCTAACTGTGAAGATCTCAGAAGCAAGCAAGACCTGAGCATATTACACAAAGTACAGTCTGTACTGAGAATTACTCTATGAGCTGTTACCTTATGCGAACCGAATATGTGCAGGTAACTCCAAGGCAGCCACAATGCACAGCTGAAGTGCAAAGAAAAGATTTATTCCATTACTTTTCTGGCAAAACAGGGACACATACACTGCTAAGTTTATTTCATCTTAGCAAGGGCAAAAAGCAGAAGGGCCCAAACCCTGCCTGTTACATATCAAAGGTCTGGTGCAGGTACAAATCTTTGCAAGGTTGTGTTTTACAATCTCCAAGCTTCTTATCTGCCTTCCCCCCTTTCTTCTAAACCTTTGAAGAATGCTTTTCTAGTTCTTTACAGCATTCTGTTAGCTGACTTCTTGAGGTAGACTGAAAACAATGAATTTTCCCAGACTGAATATTCTTAGCACCCTCCAGCTGCAAGGTCATCTTATCAAAACCCAGATTTTTTTCCTCTGAAGTATTCAATTTTTAACCCTTTCCTCCTCACATATCTCTATGGATGTAATTTTAAAACCTGCAGTTGCTGATGCCACAAACACATCTCTCTGTTTCCTGGTGGTTTTGCAATAATGATTTCCTTTCTACTTCCTTTTACATCAAACAGTAATATGAATGCTTATTTATTGACAATAGAGAACTGTAAATTATTTGTTCATCTTGTGGGCAGCTTGAGGACTGAGTAGGAAAAAGCAATTCACAGCAGGTAAATAACCTTTATAAACAATGTAAAAATAATGTATTTTTTTAAGAACCCAAAGATAGACAGGATCTTAACTATTACTTATGTGCCTAATCTACTGCTGGATTTCTAAATTCAGAGAAGCAAACTAGAAAATCCCTACTTTGCTCCTTCAGATGCTTGAATCAATACACGTATTTGCATTTTTCAGTGGAAACTCCTTTCTGTCTGTGAAGCTGTGCTTTTGCATATACTAAAAGAATCTGTTGCTTAGGCAGATGAAACTTTTCTCCTATGTAACATTTTGTGATTCACAAACTAAATGTTTCTTAGAGTTATGTCTCTGGAATGTCCAGAATTGCTTGGTGTATACTGAATTCTGATGCAGAGGCAGAGGATTCAGCAGTCCCACTCACCATCATTTAAATGAAACAGCAGGTGATGTTTAATGGAGTCAAATAAAGCGGGAGTTTGTTCCTCCTCCCCCAGTCAATTTGCAGAGAATTTCCTAATTACTCAGTGACACGACAGACAGTGGGAGAGCTTTCCAATGCTCTTGGTTGAAACTGCACCAGTTGACAGGCAGGGATGCAAAGGAACCCAAAACCAGAGAGGACATCTCAGCAGAAGCATAATTTCATACCTTGACAAATGGGCTCTCACACAAGAGTTCCTCCTCCCCTCCCTGATGCTTCTGTGATTTTCCCAATGGCTATCTGACATAAATGATGTAAATACCACAGGATGGGTAGTAGAGCCTCTCACTCCCTAGTCCTCCTCTTTCTCACTCTCCCCAGGACCCCTACTGCTTTTTACACCAAGAAGAGCAGAAGGGGCCTCCTTAAAGAACATGTCAAGGAATCCCAGCTTTAGCTCTGTGTGGGACCTAGAGTGATCTATGTCTGTTACATCATTCTTTGGTTCTTCACTTAACTGCACAGAGGTCTTACTGTCCTGCCTGAAACACAATCAACTAAAAAAAATTGCACAGTCTACTGCAGAACATGGAGTCTTTCTTTTAGACCTGTGCCTTTATTCAGACTTCCGGAACCACAGAAAATACCCAAACCAGTATCATCATTTGTCAGATTAAATTATATAAATAGAGTTCTTCCATGTAGAGTAAGTAGGCTATAATGATTCCTAGTGTCTGAATGCTTCATACCAGCAATGCAACCCCTGTGGAGTAGTATGGGCACTTTCTGTCACAGACAGTTAACTAACCAGGGCAGTGATGGGTGTACAGAGCTTTCCTCATTATGACAAGGCAACTCAGAAGTACTTCAGTAATTACTGGTTTAGTCAAGATGCTTTATCAGTGACTCCTCATTTTTGACAGAAAAGTACCATACCTAACAAGATTTTTTGGATTATAATTCTGCTATGCTCCTAATTTTGACAATTCTGTCTCTCTGTGTTGTACCACCAAACTCAACACTTTCTTTGTATATAAGGAATACAAACACAGGCTTATACCTACATGGAAGTCATTTTAAAACTTCAGAAATGGAAGACTATTATTTATGATAATACAAAGATTTTATTGATAGAAAATGCAAGTTCTTCTATTTCAAAATGACAGCAACAACAACAAAAAGCATTTTGCTAGTTGGAAATCCCTACATCAGCAATCAAGTTGCAAATAGTCCACAAAAAAAGACTGAAGGAAAGTTATTCAACAAAATTTCAGAGACTATTTCAAGAAAAATAAAATGAAGCCCAGATAAACAGGGAAAATTATTTCAGACTCTTCACCTTGTGCAGTAAATAGCTGTTGCTGGTTTGGGAACAGGTAGGTTTCCATAGGGAAGGTGACCCACAGCTGCACTGTCCCCAGGAGGAAGCCCAGAAGACACTGGGCATTGTGGCCCTCAGGGAGAGCTGACTGGCAGCATGAAGTGACCAGGAGAGCTCCCTGCAGCCACAGAGGAGCCTGGCATTCTCTAGCATGATGACTCTCATTTAGATAATATGAATATAACTATCCCATTACTCGCCCAGAACATGCTCATAGCTGAACCACTGAAGAACTGGCAAATTGCTTTAAATTCTCTTTGCTGAGAGCTTATTGCCCACAAGGGAATGGTTCTTCCTCTGTTTTTCCAGCTGTTAAATTACCTTCAAGGACATTTTTGGCATAAACATTTGCTGCAGTGACTTCAGGAGAGCTGAGGAAGTAATGTGGTGAATGTCACTGTAATTCAAACGATGTGGAATCTGGAAAAATCCTATTTTAAAGGCATTTCTGTAGTTGGAAAATCAGGAAATACAATTACATTCTTTACTTTCCAAAGTTGTTTCTGAGCAAGAATCCTACATCAGAAATCCATCCGTATTTTCACCAGAAAGTAATTGTTTGATAGTGACACCTTCAATAAATTGCAAGGGCTGGACTACCTTCCAAAAGCTGGTATGTGCTAAGGATACTGTGGTAGTTGAATTCTGGTCATCAATTTACTAAAGAGAGAGATAACAAAAAAAATAACATTTTAAGCAGCTTTCTACCCAATTCTTAACTAATATCACAATGGAAGCAAATTCCCTTTGAAATTCCAGCTTCACTGGGGGAAAAAAAGCCAATAGAAATAGTGGTTTTTTAAGAAACTGATGATTACAGCCAGATTAACTTATATTTCTATTTTTAAAAAAAAGGCTTATGCTGAAGCAAAGGTATAAAATGTCAACTTCAACATGCTTTTGCATCTTTTAACATCAGTATATAGGCCCACTCACCAGATGAAGACAAGACATTTTTTTAAAAAAAAGATAACTATTTGGAGCTTGAAATTCTCATGACACTTATACACTGAGTTTAATATTAATTTTTTTAATGGCAAAACGAAAGGATAATCCACTTTAAACAGCATTTCTAAAGAACAAACAAATGATTAGAATAAATTACTAACCAGGTGCAACACAAATATGATACCTTAGTAAACTGTGTAAACACTGATGCTCAGCAGTGCAGGAGACAGAAGCTGAGGACATAATGTCCCCAGCTATCATTTCTAATGGTCCTAATAATAGTCTTTTGATAGTCTTTTGTTCATTATGTTGATAACTATTAGTGTCTAATGCTTTGCATGCATCACAGATCAGACTAGAAAATGGAAGAGTGCAAGGGAGTCAATTCAATATTCATTAGACAACCTTTTCCCAAGACCTGGAAATTTCACAACTGCCCAGCACTGATTTAACCACCAAAGTCAGAGCACTGAGTGCTTTCTGATCCCAAACCACATCCACTGGCCAGGAGCTATATTGGAGAATGGACAAGGCCCTGAAAAATAGCACTGTTCCTAAAGAAAATGTTAACATGGTTTGTGCTGCATCTTGGAGATATAAAATAGAAAGGACTGAATATAATGATTCTCTTTTGGTCTTGCTGCAATATAGGAGATCCAGTCAAGACATCAGATGAGAACAATAATCTATGAAGATTGTCATCAGGGGTACCTTGTTTGTGCATTCAGTCACAAATAGCTCCTTCTGCACAGCCGTATGGACATCCTACTGTGTTTATGTAATTTAGGCACAAATGCACAATCCTAGTGTGAGTCACCACAGTCTCCCCCATGTGTTATGAAATCCATTAGACTCTAGTCCCCAGCCATAAAACAAAACTAATGCTTTGCTCTCAAAGATCTACTTCAGTGTCCTTGATCTCCACACAAGCTCACTATGAGCTATCTTCTGGCTTTCAACACGGCTTCTCCTGGACAGGGACTCTGCCTGCCAGCCCTGGGAACTGCCAGAAGACATTTTAGTTTGCTCAGAAAGCTGAGCAAGCCTCAGCTGCCCCTGAAGGATCCCCTACATGAGGATATTCAGGGTCCTTGAAACACTGCTGAAATGTTGTGCCCCTTCCCAAGAGAATGCAGCCCTTGATAGGCTATGTAGGAGGCAATGACACAGCAGTAGCTTAAATTAGCAAAACCCTCATCCTCTGCAGCATGATTTCCATTGTTTTCCTCTTCTTGATAGTTTCCCAAAACAGTGAGTTCAAGAACCACCACTCTAAAAGGCAGTTACTGATCAGAAAGCCTCAGTAATAACAATGCTCATAGCTAACTCTCAATAAAGTCTGAATTTATTGTAAGCAGGCAGGGATTCTGCCCTGGGGCTCTTGGCTTCTAGCATCATTATCTGCAGAGCATCAAGACTGCTGCTGAGTTTTCTGAGCCAGATTGTGACTAAGAACCTTTTAGCTGTTTTAGGGGTAGCACAAAAGCCTGAGTTTATCACATTAGAAAATGTAGCACACAGAGTTACCTCCAGTAATGCTTCATCCCAACTCTCATACCACAAAAATTAGGAACTGTGGCATAGCTAGGAATCTTCAGACAACCAGCCTGACTGTCTCTCCACCACACTCAGCACGGAGGCAAAGGGTTTATTCCATCCTAGCTGGGCATCCTAGTTGTCAGTGTTGACTGCATTCATACTCCAAATGTTAAGCTAACCTTTTTGACAACTTCACCCATTTTTATGTACTATATTGTAAGACACTCCTTCACATCTGATAATGATTTGAAGTTAAGATTAATAGACTAATTTTCATAAGTACTTGTCAGTAACTGAGTTTTCTGTGTTTATGAAAATACATGAGCTTGCTGAATGCACACAGAGGTTTTCTGGGAGAACACACACCTTGAAAGCACTGAGCATATTTGGCTTCTCTTCCCATTGATATTCTTCGCTCATTATAGGCATGTGCTCATGCACTGACTGAAGGATCACTACTGCTTTATTTATGCTCTCTAAAACTCAATTATACCTTCAAAATAAGACAATTTCTTCCTCTCAATAGCTTTGGCACTAAATGGGAGTTTTAATAAATCATTTTTATTATTACTGCTTTGGTACTTTCTGCAAGCGTCTTGTTATAGGAAAAATGTTCTTATCCCTAAGTGCTATCTCTTGTTTCTCTTGTTATTTTGGGGGCTTTGGTTTTGGTTTTTTGGGTGTTTTTTCTTATTGGGATTTTTTGTTTGGTTTGGGGGTTGGCTTTTTTTGGCAGGGGGAGAGTTTGGTTGGGTTGGGTTGGGACTTTCTTGAAAGGGAAGCTTAGTTGTACTCTGCTAGAGGATCCAGTGAGGGTGGTTGTAATACTTTCAGGTTTATTTCAGTATGATTATGAAGATGAAGAATATACTTGGATATTTTTTAACACCCCTTTTCAGATCCATTTCCCATACTCCTGAAAAACAACCAAAACGAGTGTGGTGCCATAAAAGTGGCATTTTTGTATTATCAGTTTGCTACTTACCACTGCTCCCAGTGGTTAAGTCACCTTAGTGTCACTGCAAGTGCCCGCTCAGGATTGGAGCAACAGAACTTAAAAAAAAGATTTAGAATTTAGGATGCAACTGTGATACCTTTTTTATTTCTCGACCAAATATATTTCCTTTACACAAATTAATATATCTTCAACTGTACTTAGAAAAAATTGTTGAGTATCTACTGCAGTCCACTTCTGGGTCATCATACAAATAAGAAGGCATTGCTGAAACTTCAAGACAAGTACCCAGGAGTCTGTGCCATCCAACCAGTAAATAAAATCAGGGGTATTTCTCCCCTTACTTAATTTACCATCATATGACTTATTTCCTGATTGGGTTTGAGGTTTTTCCAGAGTGGTGCACTGCACTCTATTCTTGAAAGAGGGCAAGGGAAGCATGTGTACTGTCAGGGAGTGTCTATGGTACAGTAAATATTCTGACAGCCTCAGAGGCGCCATGTAAAACCTTCAGGAACAGCAAATTGTCACATAAATGTGTTACCATAGCATATATTCTGAAGTGATCAACAATTAAAGAGTTAACAGACCACTAAGTGTTGCCAGTATCTGGTAATGTGGTATCCCAGAGCTACATTTTGTGAGGATAATAATTTCAAAATGATGGCAGCATTGCATTGCTACTGAAATGCTGTGGAAGTCCGAAGGACTACGGTGTAATTGTTTTAAATGTAATCATCAATTTTAGAAAGTTACTTAGTGGATCAATTTTAAACAGGTCGATCTTCTGGCAAATTCTATGCCTTCAAGGCAAAAAAGACTAAACCCCACAGACTAAGTACATCACCATACCCTTCTGTGATGCAGTATCTGTTTGAGGGAGCCTTAGAGCAGAAGCTGAAAGCTCACAGTCTAGACTTCACCCCTGGGAAAAAACACATGGGTAAGTGTCTTAAATCAACTATTTAAATTGAAAGCCCCTTATTCTGTTTTAGGATGCCCACAAAGCAGCACTGTGTCAGAACGGAACGAACATTTCTTCTGTCTCCTACTCGCCCAGCACAAACACCTCAGCTCCTTCCTTTATTGGCATGTAGACACATCACTGATGCTACAGGAAGCAGCCATGCTGAGGTTGGCATGGGGCTTCATCCACAGTGACCCACCATGCATAAAGGCAGAATTTCTGCCTTCCTCTATTTTAGGTAGTCTGGGATGTTTCTCTCAGTCCTTACCCAGGTACTGATTTTCAACTAAAACTTAAAAGACTTTCAATATCCAAATCCTCTTTTCAAACAAGACTGTAGACATTTCATTAACTGTTTCAAAACCTATTAGGAGAAGGACTGAGGTACAGATAAATGACTGGAAACATAAATATATTCTTTTTACTCTCATTTTCTTAGGAAACCAGGCTACAAATAGATCCAGTTGCACACAAACCTCTGAGTTCCTTTTCATGTCAGTTTTTGTTCAATGTGCACAGCTTTCTGCAACCAGCTAAGCACCATTATTCATTTACCATCTCAGCACTCATTTAATTACCTCCTACCATAGAAAACCTAAGAAGTTTTTTATATAATCCCGGGAGATAAGACAGTTTATAAATAGACATACCATTTTTAGATTTTTCCTTTCTGACCTTTTTGAACAGAAGGCAAATACTTCAAACAAATCATTCAGCACAGCTTTCATTCCTCCCTTTGACATCATTTTACAGCTCTGTGGAGTACATGGTGAACTTGGCAAGAATATTTTGCACAATATCTGGTATTGCCTGTAAGGCAGGTCATTTGGGAAGGCTCTGAGAAAGCTGCATAGTAATAGTGAAAGGGAGACATCATAAACCTGTGGAAGTGGATCATTTTCCTGACCGTTAATCCATGTAAATACAAATCTAGGCTTATTTTTTCTCTAAAGAAAATGCAAAATCAGGACAAGATTATTCTTTTCTGTTTCTAAAAACATACTAGCACAAAGCAAAGGAAACAGAAGTTAAATATCAAAATAAAGTTCTCAGTCTGTTAGAATCAGAAAAACCGAGTAAATTGTAGCCTGCATTGGAAGAGCAAAAGTCCTCTGAGGACTGCAGGCAGTGTTCATCTGACGCTTCCAGCCCGTCGTGGTTGGAGACCGCTGCATCCTCCCAGAAAGCATCCCACTGGCTGGCACCACACTGGCTCTCAGCCTCCGCACCACAGAGCTGGGCTACACGCACAGAAGCCACGCACACGTTGGCACGTGAACGTGGTAAGTGAACATGGCTATGGCAGGGGTAAAAGGAGGGGGTTTTGAGGTAGCAGAAGCTGAGGGCTGACGCGGGCAGCGCCCCCCAGCGGCAAAATGGATAGGGAGAATGAAATAAAGAGGGGGGTTATAACGAAAATAAGATGAGGATTTTGTAATTGTGGCCAAAAGGAATAATTTGCAAGAAAAGGGGTAAAAACTGGGAATGTGCTGGTGGTGTAGAATTACTTCCTCTGCATAGCATTCAGGAGGTGACAAGTCGCTTCCATGGTACACTCAGGGCTGCCGGCATCGCTGGCTTGGCTCTCGCGGTGGTGGCGGCTCTTGCGTCGGGGGCAGTGTATTCCACTGGGAATGCACAACACCAGTGATGATCTATTGCCACTGGTGCAAGTTGCTGGAGAGGATCCATGTAGGCTTTGCTAGGGTAGACTGACTCCCAAGCAGAATTCCTCCTTCTTCGACCTCACATCATCTTCCTTTGTGCCCAAGCCCAGTGATCCCCAGGACCCTGATCGGAGCTCTGGGGGTCACTGCTCTCCCCCTCCGGGGAGGAGGGAGTGAGTCTGGCTGGTGTGTGGGGCTTGTGGCAAACCAGAGCTGCCTGATGTGATGTGACATTGGACGCCAAGATGGCGTCCTTCCGATTGCCACCTCGCCCACTTCTGGTCCCGGTGGGTGAACCGGAAGTGGAGCGGTGCCAGCGGCGGAACCACCGGTAGAAAGGATGAAGAGTGGAAGGGGAAGTGGGGTCTGCGACGGGGAGGGAACTCCTGATGGAAAGGGAGGGGCCTGATGCAGACACGTCCATCAACACTTGTCGGGGGAGCCTGACGTGGAAACACTCACCGACGCTGGGGGAGGGGAGTTGCCAACAGGAAAAATGGCTGCCGCTGCCACGCAGTCAGCGTCATCTCGTGCGGCTGGGGTAGAGGTGGGAAAACTGGGAGTAGAAGCCAACAAGATGGCGGGGCTGGCCACATTGCCGGTGCCATCATGGGGCCAAACTGGGGGTGACAAAACTGGGTAAGCAGGTACAGGTAAGAAGGTTAGGGAAGAGTCCAGGACAGCATGGCCAGTGCTGCCCTGGCAAGGGGACAGAAGAGACCGGGAGGCACCAGAGAGATGGTAGCAACTCTGCGCCCTTGGGTGGGATCCGACTCCCAGTCTCTTCTTAGGCGGGGAAGTGGGTTCAGGAACTCGGGGAGAGGGAAAAGGGGAAGGGATTTTTAACTGGGTCCCAAACTTTCCCTGGAAATTTTAACACAATTAATAATAATATCAAATAAAGAATAAAATTTCCCTCCAACCCACAAAACGAACAACCATTCCCCAGAGTCCTTCATCAAAATAAAACAAAGAAAATGCTTGAATAACCAAGGGAAAAAATGCTTTAAATCCCTCCCAACAAGATAAAAATTTCCCTAAAAAGGGCGCCCACAACTTGGAAAATAACCTCCCTTTGGGGCAGGGACAACACCTCAGGAAACCTCACCCACCACTGAGAGGAAAGGATTAAAATAAAAACTGAAAGGGCAACCCCAATGGAGACTTACTTCAGGCGTGCCAACTCCCTGAGTCCTTGGGCGCAAGGTCCTCTCCATGGGTCAGCTAAAACTCTCAGCGTGGTCCCCCAGCTTGCAGTCGATCCTCCTTCTCCAACTCCATGGTCCCTCAGAGGGTTGCTGACCGTCCCTCAGGGAAGGTTCTAATAAAACTTGGGACTTTTCACGAGAGCAAGTGGTCAGGTGAGTGCGAACACCCAGCAGCCTCCTGCTGCTGAGGACGCTTTCCAGGAATCTCTGCAGAGGTCCCTGTTCAGGTGCCACTCTGACACTTCCAGCCCATCATGGTTGGATGCTTCTGCATCCTCCCGGAAAGCATCCCAGATGAGGCTGCTCTGGCTGGCACCACACTGGCTCTCAGCCTCTGCACCACAGAGCTGGGCTGCACCCACAGGAGCTGCACACGTACACCACTGGAAAGTTGTTGAGTGTGTCACCAAGAATAAAGAGGCAGGAGGGGTCCTTCGCAGAGAGTTCCATGGGATTTTACTGCCAAGCGCATGAAGCAGTCCAGAGGCGAAGGACCAGGAGTACAGGAGGGTCCAGGGTATGAGGGTGATAATGTGCAGAAAGAGGGCCAGGGCCCAATGGAGAAACAGCCAAGGGGAGGAGCATAGGTGGGGTCAGGGTACACAACCCAATGGGGAAGCATGGTGAGAGCAGCCAAGGACCAAGGGCTAATGGGAAAGCAAGGAAGGGAGAACATTCTAGGACATGAACTTATAAAGGCTACAGGGGGCGGAGAGTAGCAAACCAATCGGGGTAACAGACCTGGGATGCATTAACATAAAGTGACAGAGCACCTTGGGAGAGGCCCTTTTGGTCACCCTGCATTAAGGCTTACCCAAGGGGGTTGATTCAAAGTCCGGAGCTGTTTCCCCACCCCTGGGCCCCCCAGCCCACAGACACAGGGGCAGATGCTACAACATTCATGGGGCTCTCAGCACAGGGCAGCCTGCGCAGCACCGGGTGGGGTCTCCATGTTCACATGGAGATAAACAGCCAGCATGCTCCAGCTGTGAGTAAATTCTCCCAGTAATAAGTGATAAATTGGATAATGGGAAATACAAGGAATGTGAAAACACAAAGCCCTTAGACACTCTGTCTGGTAAGCAAGGTAGAGATTGGTGAACTTCATTAAATGACCAATTTTAGATTACTGTAAAGGGAAAAAGCCACACAGTATTAAGGGCCTGCAGAGAGATGCACAAGCAGGGGTACAAAGGTGAGGAGCTGAATTAAAACAGTTCTGAGAATATATAACAGTAACCAAATAAATGTCCTGAGAGGAGTCTGGATGTTTTCTTCATCAGCTGTGATCCTCACAATGGGGCAGAAGCAGGACAATGCCATTTCATTTCATGGGTATTTTCCTCATGAAAACAAAACCCTTTCCAGGGGTATTTCCCAGTATTTTCATGAAATATCTGTCTTTTAATTGAAAAGATAAGAGGTTTTTATTATTCTCCTTCTTTCTCCCCGCCTCTGCTTCTTTGTCTCTCTCCTACTTTCAAACAAAAATTGATAATAGAGTGCTGCTCTGAGAAGTCTCACAAAAGAGAAAAGGTGAATTTATTGTGTCCTCACGAAAAGCTTTAGCTAAGCCCCATGTTCCAGCAGAAATACGTTTCTCTAAAAGTGTTTCAATCAACTCAATGCTCTTCATCTAGGCTAAGCACAAAAGAGGGCAGCTCTGGCTGACCCTGCTCCTAGAAGGCAGCAGCAAGGGAGGAGCTTTTCCAATGAACTCCCTTTATGATGAGGGTAGGCAGGTCCAGTCAGCCAGACATGGCAGTGAAAATGAGATAAGAAGGGAGTGAGAAGAGAGCTGGGAGGCTACCAAATAACTGAGTGAGGACCCAGATCCAAGATAGTTTAGAGAAAAATCTATATTTTTCAGACCATTTGTGCCTTTAAACATTGTGGTATAAGCTAAAATTAAAGGCAAGGTAAAGAAGCTGGAACTTCCCCCATTTTACACATTTGTATCACGCTGTATTTTCACATATTCATGACTATTACTTGGCTAAAGGACATGATTTGGCTGTGAATATTCTTCAGAAGAGTCAAAAGGGACTTAATTTCTGAATGTAATTCAACACTCCTTTTTTTTTGAATGACCTAAACAAGAATAAATTTTTAAAGTCTACATTGGGAGCCTATTTCTGCAAGGACTATATTTGTTTAAATTAGAGAGTTTGACGCTAATGAAAGCAGAAATTATCCTTGAGTGAATGATTAAAAATAAATGATCTGCTAACAGCATATACAGACTGTATTATCATTGCAGTGGGAGAAACACAAATTCACAAGACTGAATGGGTGCGCATCCAGCATTCAAAAATCACAAAAAGCAAACAACTTCATTAAGACTTGTCATGAACAAATTCCCGTGTATTTGCAGAATAAAAACAAATAATTTTTCACATTTGCTCTACACAAACACAGCTATTCTATTTTTTAAGGTGGGAAGGCCACAGACATTTCAGGAGTTTATTTGCTAAAGTGAGGTTTTTGTTTTTCAGTTGCCTAACAGAATGCACTTCTGGGAAGAGACTTTGAGAGCGGCATTTCCAGACCTTTCGGTGCTCCTGGTGTTGCTGTGGATGCAGGACTTGCCACTCACATATCATGTGTTGTCTTTCCACATCATCTGCTGCTATTTCTGCCTTACAATAAAGGAAATCCAAGAAGAAAGGAAAAAAGTCTCGACCAAATGACTTCGCAGAGCCCAGGTGAATTCCCAACATCTGTTTTTAGAAGCAAGGCTGACAAAAATTTTTTTGCATTTCTGGTGTTCGGGAACCACATCGAAGGCTGCATGTTTGTGCCTGCAGGGTGGGGGCTGAGCCAGTAAGGTAAAACAGAGAAAAGCAGCATTTTAACAGACACATCTTGACACTATTCCTTGCAGGTACAATCTTTTGTACTTAAGGTGCTGTACATGTGACATATCATCTCTCTTCTTTTCCTTTCTGTGTACTACGGAACAGGATGCTGTGAGTGTCCTCATTTTCCAGTGAGGGATTGGCACAGGTACAAAAACACTTCTGTGAGTCTAACTCAATGGGAGAGGAAGCTGACAAGATACAGGACACATGCTTCCCTGTTTAAACAAGGGTGGGCATTCAGCCACAGCTCATTGTTTTCCCTGATTTTAGAAATCTAAGATCAGAATATGATAGCAGTATAGGTAATCTGAAGGCAAAGTAGTTCCTTAATTCCCAAAGGACACAAAGACCAAAAGCATTAGCAGAGTGAGGCTTTTGCTCATACCATCTTCACTCCAAATATCTTCTACTGCAACTCAGGTTGCCACTCAAGCAGCCACAGGTGGCATAGCCAGGTAGAAACTATTCACCTGGGGGTGGGCAAGAATATTCTGTCTACCTGTGCACAGAGCAGGAGCAGTGGAGCTGACACTTACACCTGCATGTTTAGTGGGCCAGGACTTCTGTTATGGTACCCAAATTGTCCCCAGTACATCTTCAGCAGTTGCAGCCAGTTCTGGGTAGTTGTGGAGATGCCTGTGCAAATCAAAATCTTGCAGACATGGAAAAGAGTGAAATTAATTTTTACATTATAAATGCATTTTGAAAGTAAATAAAGTATCCTTGCATGGGTTGGTATTTATGGCTCTATATATGTGTACTCTATTGCAAAGCCAACATGATGAAGAACACCATTCTCAAGGAGCAGCAAAGCTGTTGAGAAAGCCATGGATGGTCACTCCAAACTGGCAAAAGAGTGGGTTGGGGTTCCTAGCTATTGACAGAAATTCTCAGTACTGAGCAGTTGAGAAACTGTTAGTGGTGAGTACCTGCACAGGAATAGCTACATGCAGTCTTACAGCACTTAAACATTTAATTATCTTGAAACAGTGGGAGCCTCATTGAATTCTCACAGGAAAAATAACTGGGAAGATCTTTCGGCTCTCAGGAAGACCCATGCCTTTGCAAACTGTCTGTTTGTCCCAGATTTCCCACAAAGACAATTAACTGCTATTTCTCCCGTGGTTGTAATTCTTCTAATTGACACTAATGCATAATTAAAGACATTGCCCATTATCCTTTTGCTGATTGCAAATATGAGTTCATAAAAATTACTTCTCTTTTATTCTCTTCTGTTTCTAAAAGCTGATAATACTCAGCACTGTATCATGAACAGTAGAGTTTTGGACTACAGCTGAATATCCTAGTCATTATTACAGTGGAAAAGGGTCTGTTTAATAATAGATTGTTGAAAAAATTGAGAAAAAATCTGTAGGTTTCTTATTGTAATGATTATGTTATTGTGAGTTTGATTAAGTCATCCAGGGAAAATCGGGAGTTCTGTCTGAAATAATACATCCAACACTAAAAACTAATTATATACAAAGTGACCTTGTGTTGATGAAATTTGCCATGCAATGGCAGCTACCTACAAAAAGACTCAGTCATAATTCTATGGTATGTAAATAAAAAAAAAAGGAATTAACCTAACAGCTTCTCTGCAAAAGCTTTTCTCTAACCACTCCATGGACCTTGTCCCACTGTCTTGCTGAGGAGAGGGAGTGACAGAGAAGTTTGGTGAGCACATGGCAGCCAGCCAAGCTCAACCCAGCACAAAAGAATTCAGCTTGAATGCCAGGTTTGGGCAGACCACAGTGCCTGTGTAGTGGCCTTTTACAGTGAAGTGACTGCATCCAGTTCTGGGAGCAGCAGTTCAAGAAAGACACAGACCTGGTGGGCCAGGTCCAGAGGAGGGCCATGAAAATTATTAGAGGTCTGAGAGAGTTGGGGTTTTGGCTGAGATAGCTAATTTTCTTCTTAGTAACAGGTACAGTTCTGTGTTTTGGGTTTAATATGAGAATAATGTTGATAATACACTGATGTTCTAGTTGTTGCTTAGTGGAGCTTATCCTAAGTTAAGGTCTTTGTGATTTTCCATGCTCTGCCAGTGAGGAGGTACACGAGATGCTGTTGAGGCAACGTGGCCATCACATTTCATGAATGATCAATATCTCAGATGTTCAGTGTAGAAACTAAGGGGACTTGACCAGGAGGAGCAATCACTGCTCAGGGATGGGATGGGCATTTTTCAGCAGGTGGTGAGCAACTGGACTGTGTCTCATATGGTTCTCTTGGGTTTCATTCCTTTCTCTCTTTCCTTCTTTTTCACTTTTTGCTATTATTATTATCAATAATAGAAGTTATATTTTATTAATAATACTTAGTATTAATATTGCTTATTTTAATTTGCTTCAATTATTGAAGTTCCTTAACTGAGGAAGTTTACATTTTCTGTCATTGTCAGTCATTTAAAGACCAGTTCTAGTCCATATTTATTTATTTTACTGCAGGGCATTACACTAGTATGTGAAACATAAAATACAGTTTTCAAATCAGAATTAACAATTATTTTCACTGAAACAGATGGACAGAAGAAATATCTACATGGACTTGTGGAGTAGAAAATTATGGATATTTCAGTAAACTAGAATAAAGTAAAGGTTCTTAAAGGTGCATTAGGTGCTAAGTTAATCAAAAAGAAGTTAAAGATGTCATCTGCTATGCTGGGTGATTACCTGCCTAAATAATAAGGCAAAAATAAAAAATGTGAAAATTACAAAAATTTTAGGAAAAATAGAGAAAAGCAGAGAAAATTACTGCAGCAAATAGAATACCAAATAAGAAATATGTAGCATGATAATACTTTGATTGGTCCACTGTTAAGCATCTACTAATTACTTGTATTAGCACAATTAAGAGTAAGACGATTTTTCACCTTTCCTGAATAAAACAAATAATTTTCCAGTTGACATGGGAACCCTAAACTAAACAGTCCATTGGTCCATTGTTCTTTAACTTTGAACACAGAATTTCTGAATGAAGCATGATTTTTGTTAGCATTTCAAGTATATAATATTTCATAATCAATAAAATAATTGAATCAAAAAAACTTGGATTGACATATTTAATATAATAAAGCTGGTTTTGTCCTAAAAATTACAAGCTTTAGAGAGTGAACAACAGTGTCTGGTGAGAAGCTGGTGGAATCAGTATTGATCTGACTTTACCTTGTTAAGTAATATATAGTCACAAAAGTAAAATTTAAATTATTTGATTTGTGTCACAGTGAACTTAGACAAATTGTGGTGCATGGTATTCAGCCAAAAAGACCACAATTTGGCATAATCAAGGTTTTCTTGAATTGTTATAAGTTGAGACCATCCATGAATGTGCTCAGTACTTCACTGTGCTTGCTTTCAAGACAGAAAGCAATTTTTTTCATTGCTAGCACTAATTCTGGGCTTCAGTGATAGAGTGGCAGTGCTGTTGACAGGTGAATAGGGTAGACTGTGCTCTGTATGAGCCCTTTATGAAAGAGTAATTCAATATATCCTCAGGGTTTCCTAAGAAATCAGTTCTTTGGATGTGTTTGGGGCACAAATTGCAAGCCTTTACACAAATGAAGATATTTTCTGGATCTGACAGTATGCTCCATTTCTCTTTGTAAGCCTTCAGGTTAGGGTACTTCTAAAAAAGCTCCTCTCTCTACTGAGAGAATTCAAACCTCTCTTTAATCTCCCTGACCAGGAGGAGTATAATCCAGCCCAACACCCTTATTTCTGTCAAAGTTGGGACACAGTACAGGAAGCAAGTACAGAAGGTGGACTACATCAGGGTGGCTTCAGAGGCAACTGAAGTTCATGAAGAAACAATATATTCTCAAAAAAAAAAAAAAAAGAAATTCCCAGTGAGTTCACATTTTAGGTTGTTCAAATAAAATCAACAGCCCTTTGCCACCTACTTTGTGTAGTACTTTAGAAAGGAGTTCACACTGCTACAGAAGGTTTGCCTGAGGCAAAGGTTGGTAAATAAAGATGGGAGTAGATGATGTTAGTAGGCTCTCACAGTGTGATCCAAGGTCTCCGAATCCAAGGTGTGGGCTCCTCAGTTCAATTCCAAGTAGAAAGAAAATTTTGGTGTCATGGCTTAGGTTGCCTGATAGGTGGCAGTTCAAATCAATATAATGCTTGATAATACATCCAGAGGCAGCGGTGTGCTCAGTTGTTAGCACATGCAGGCCTTGCTTTTTAATCTCTCTTGCTCTTCCTACCTCCCCAAAAACATAATCCTTTGTCTACTCTACATTTGCAACCAGCAGTGATCATCACCAGGGTGGGTCAGAGCCAGATTTCTGCTCCTCTTGTAGCAGGAAACACAAAGCAAAGATGCAGTTTGTTCACATCCCTGTACTATTGGCATCCTCAAGCATCTGAGGACAAAGTACGGCATCTGCAGTGTCACACATGTTTTATCAGGACACACAGTACCCCTCCTAGCTCACAGCTTTGCTTCAGCTCATTCCTGGATTTCTTCTCTGTGCATTTCTGACTGTTCCAGTGCCCCTTTCCTCCAGTCTTCCTGGTTCCTTCCATACTGGTCCAGCTGCCTAAAATACCCTTTTGGATTAGTGCCAGTTGCTTTCTCTTCTTTCAGTTCCTATAAATGAGGCATTATTTAATACCTTTCCAGTAGAAGTGCTGCAATATCAGAGAAAGGCAGAAGCCATTAATCCCTGGCTAAGCTCTCTTGCAGGTGGAGACCTGCTTGTTGCTCTTCAGCCTGTCCATTGCTGATAAAAAGCATGAAGGGGCCCACCATTCCCGCTCAAGATGTCAGCACAAAATAGCATCTGGCAACACTGTGCAGATTTTATTGTATTTTGTTTTAGTATAGGAGAAAGCAGAGTTTGTTAGATATTTGTTTTGTAAATTCTATTTCCATTTTAATTAGAAGACAAGTTCCTGCAATTTCTATCTTAATTACCATAATCTGCTTAAAGTCAGCATGATGGGTACCACCAGGAGAAGCAGCTGCGTGGAAAAAGCAGCTGTTTGGGGGATTTTTGAAATCTTTAAAAAGATAAGTATTGGAAACAGGTCTGCAGTCCCTCTTTTTGAGACAGTATCCATGTACAGAAGTTATTTCATGGCATTGTGTACAGTAGGATCTATGCAGCAGGGGAGAAACAGTTTAAAATGTATCTCTGCATGTATAACAATTGTCATAAAGAAAACCCATTCTTCTGTTTGTTTTGGGGTTTTTGGTTTGGTTTTTGGGGGATTTTTTTTTGTTTATGGAGAAGATCATATTGATGATGCTTATGTTTTCTTGGGAAATGACTTATATGGGTAGGCATGTATTATGGATTTCTTCACTATTGAATTCTATGCCTGTGTAACTCAATTGAGTCCAGAGCTAGAGTGAAACAGCAGTAAATCAGACTCTATTATTCTTAGTTACTTATATGGAGTCACAAGTTAAATTCACTGTGATATAACCAGGAATCTGTGTGGGAAGGTAAAGAGTCTCTTCAGTGAAAGCCATCAATCTTTCTGACTGCACTAACCTCTGCTCCACAGCCCACTGTGCAAACAAAGACAGTTTCAGAGGGTGCTTTGGAAGGGCATCCTCATCTGTCACCTCAGAGAAGCTGCTGCTCAATGAGTGGGAGCACTCAGTGCTCTCTCTCACCTATACTGGCTTCATTCTTTATTAGAATCATACAGTTTAGCTGTAAAACTGGTCTGGAGGAAATTAGTGTAACAAAACTCATGGACAAGATCAGGGAAGTGAGGAGTGATTACATTTTATGTAATTTCTAGGCAGGTTATTTTTACTCGTACAGGTCACTCTCTCACAGCTTGCTTTCACTCATGCTTTCATTATTAAAAAAATGATAGCCCCCACATCTGAGTTCTCAAGTGCTCTGGCCATAATCAGATGCATATAACAAAAAGGACAAAAGATTCTGCCTGTTGAGGCTTCATGTCTTCTCCGTTTCTGTTGACTATGCCTGACAAGCCAGTTTACTTTTCTATTACTTAGGAGTTACAGCTGTTACAGGGTGACCCTTTGCTTTGGAATCACATGTGCTTCAGACTCCACAAATCCTAGGCAGGGTTGCTGCTTATTGTCTGCCTGGATTTGTTTGAAATACATCCAAAAATCCATACATCTTGATGGTTATCACCTGTTTTCCCACTAGGCTAACACATGCAGGAATGGCATATGTGTCATGTTGTAACCTCGCTGCACCCCTTCTGTGGTCAGCAAGGGTCTTCCCCTAACAATTCACCTCTGCTGAGCTCTCAGCAGAGTGCAAGCCTTCAGGGAGTGAACAAACATCACATTCCTCACTTGATTGAGGGGGAACAGTCACTGACAACATCGGTCAGTGTTTTAACACTCACAGCAACCTTAACAATTTTTTTAAGTCTCTTCAAGTATAGCTCCTAAAAAACTGCAAAACCAAAGGGAAATTTTCTAGGTTTGGGCCCTTGATTGATAGTGGACTTTATTAAAAAAATGATTTTTCACTGGTTCTTCAAACATATTCAACCAGGGGGAAAGAGCATGTCAAAGTATTTTGTTTAGTATTATTTTTCACAGTTTTTAATAAACTTTAACTCAAAATTTTATAATGAAGGTAAATTAAATCTGAAGGGCTATTAAAGAGCCTTGAACACATGTAGAAAGGGTCTATTCACTCTGCCTGTATTTCTGGCTTTCAGTTGTTCCATTAATATCTTCAGTGTTTTCAGTGTTAACATTTAAGAAAATAATTTATTAATTATGTGGCAGTAACATCTTCACAGCCTCCTTTAAAAAAAAAAAAGAAAACATGCTAAATTACTCTGGCTACCATTTGCATAAGTTTTTACTGCACTCACAGTTGGAACAGTCATGATTTCTTTGGAAACCTTTTTGTATGGATGCATCCAAGCAGCTAATCTGAAGTTAACCACATAGAAATTGATTGTTTAATTGAATAAAAGCTGCAAGATTTTGATTAGGGTTGCTCACTGCAAAACCATGAAATGTCCAAAACATTACTGTCACTGGACTGACTAAATTAAAGCAACCAGGTTTTCTTACTACTTAAACTGAAGCCAATATCCCATAGTCTTTTATATGGCTTTTGTCTGCTGTAAACACATTTAGAAAGACAAACATGCATTGGATTAGACAGAGTGTAAGAACCACATTTTTCTTATTTATAAACTATATACAAATTATTGCAGACCAAATATTGCCTTTTGTTCCATAGCTTCCATAAAGGCATGAAACTGTCATTGACTGTTGGAGCCAAGCTAACAAGATCTACAGTTTGTGAGAAATGTCCCCAGCCACACAGGAAAGAACAGTTTTGGCCATTTAACACCATAGATTTCATCCTATCACTGTAGTTTAGAAGTATCTGTGAATATTACGTGTCCCAAATCTAGTGATTTATTAATTTGTTGATGAGACCTATCCTGTGCACTGCCTTCAACCTTGTGATGAATAGGGAGTGAGTTAGGCTCTACCATCAGGAAAAATTAAGATATGAAAGTTGTTATCATATGAATTTGTTATTTACATGAGGGAGGAAATAAATATGATATATGCTCCTTTAAGATATGTAGTTAAATGAAATAGCCCCAGTTTCCAGATGCTCTGCAAACATGCTTGTCTGCTGCTGTAACACAGTGGAACATCCAAAATAAGCATCACTCTGGTTTTGGCTGCATCCAGAGAGGAGGTCAAGCACGTACTTGGCTATGTGGCTCAGCTAAGTGGCTCTCTTGGTTCTTGAGCTTCTGCAGCTCCAGGAACAGGAAGGGCTGACTTCACCTCAAGATACAATTTTCTTGGAAAACAATGTGGGTAAATTCCAGAGTAAAAGAGAGAGGAATACCTGCCAAGTGTTCAGTGTGCTTCTCTCTCCTCACAATTTATCATTTGCTCTCCTTAGAGTTTAAACAACCAGCAGATTTCTGCTAAGTCCCTGACTTGGCTAGAAACTGGAAAACATCAGCCATACCATCTGGGTCCAATACAAATGAGGCAGAAAGCAGAATTTTCAAAATGCCAGAGGCCCAGCCTTCCAAGTGTTCAGTCACTTGTATCTTCTCCAGTCTCACTTCGGTGAAGTTGATGTTCTTTCCCCATAAAAACATTTATTTTCCACCACTGAGTGATGATATTGCACTGCTGAATGTTTTTCCCACAGCTATGTACCCTGGGTGAACCTCAAGCAAAAGTGATGACAAGTTCAAACCTGTGGGACCCCAGAGAGGTCTCTGACCTACAACAGTTGGTGGAGAATTTCCTCACTGCTTCTGAGAGGAGTGGAAGAGGCTAATTTATTCAAAACAATGATTCCCAAAAGCTCTCACTGAACAACATGCAAAGTTTGGCTGGAAATGTGTCACAGCTCCTTCCAGTGCATTGCCTCATAGCTGCTGGCTGGCATGGCTTTCCCTCCTTCCAGAGCAGTCCCACAATGTGCCATGCCCTCCTGTGGGAAATCACAAGTTCCTGCTGGGTTTGTGCCAAAACCCCATCTGCCACAGGGTTTGGAAGCCTGATATTAGAAGAGCTATGTGGCAAGGTGTCTGGGAGACTCACAAACCCCAGACCAAGCTGGCTTCCCCTCCCATCTGGAGGAAGGACTAGAAGGCTGAATATCTTTGGGGTTAAGCTGGGATTGCAAGGTCCCTCACTCATTTGTTTTTCCTCATGGCATCAGGACTCCCAGCTCCTGACAAAACCTGTAGGCTGCTCTAACTGGCCTTGGAATTCCACACAACAAGCTCAAAAATTTGATTTTACCTTTTAAAGATTTGATTTAAATATTAAATTAATTCTAAAACCCCCCAAAACAAAACAAACTTCAAAATATGCTTTATTTTTCCTGAAAAATTATGAAATATTCACAATGTTAGAATTTTGTGATGAACAGGATCTTCTCAATACTGACTAACATTGGATCAAATGAAAAACTCTTCAGCACCATTCATTCCATCGTCAACATGTACAGGAGGAAGGGGAACATCATCCCTCCCAGAGACCAGGGCTAGGCCAACAGATATCCTGACCCTTCCGTAGCTTCTGGCCTAAAACTGGAACTAAAAGAAAGGGGAAAAAGAGAGACAGAACTACGCTCATGGGTAAAAAAATATTTTCATTTGATTAGAAGGGTGAGTATCAGAAGCTTGAGAGAAGCTCATTGCCTTTCAATAAGAAAACCCTAACAATGTCCAAAATTGAATTTTTTAAACACAACTTTAAATGTAATGGATTTCAAAATGCAAAGTGATGGATCTTTCTGTTGCTTTCCAAATGAGCTTCTCTAACACAGGCTTGTTTTTTCACTAGAGGTTGAGTCTCTGGCAAATGTTTTGTTTCACTCTTCCTAAGGCCATATTTGTTTGCAGCAAGATAAGAATTAACTTGCGAGGTAGCAGCCCACAAACTTTGCACAGAGTGATCTTTAAATAGAATTCTGATGAATTCATAGAGGATTGGAATGAAACACCACAAAACATTTACCTTGAAAAGCTCTAGTTTCCTAAATCAGTTTCCCCAGAGTACATTTACAGTAGCTGTCACCAAAGATAGCTTATGGCTGATGAGTCTCAAATGAGCACTTCAAGTCCACAAAACAGAAGGTGCATAAGCAATCACAGGAGTGCTACCTAAGCAAGCTAAATAGCATCCGACAACTTTAATTTGCATGCTGACAAGAGCTAAATTGCAGGGTTCACCTGCAGCAAAAATAAATCACTTGGTGATCATCGCTTTTGCTTTTCTTATACTGGCATCTGCCAAGCACACCATAAAAATTCTGGTCACCTACAGAAAAGTGTATTCCAAAGCTAAATGTCATCATTACTTCAAATTACTGTGAATTCTAACACAGAAAGCAATATTTGGTAGCCTCTAGCAAAACAGTAGCCTTTCCACAGTCCTCTGCATGAAACAGTAATAGTACTTATAAAATTTAATGCATTTTTGCAATGCCACAGGCATTCAAATACTTGGAAAAAAAAAAATCCCTGATAACAGATGGAATGTTTTTTGACATTAAAATATGCATTTTTTTTTACACATGGCAGTGAATGAGGAAAGTGTTAGCTTAATAAATAGTGATGCTCATGGGTACTGAGTAGTTTCAGTTGGCTTCTTTTCTGTCAAATATTCTGTCTTTATGATATTAACACAAATTAGAAATCGCTGGTTGTTTCACTCTGTACCTTTCTGTGCTCTCTTATATTACATGTCAGGATGTTTTGCTGTATAATATAGCACTGCTGGCACAGAAGTAGCATTACCTATATACATAATTTTTATGCAGCTACTCCAAGGAGCTCTAAAAAAACCCCAATGTCCATGGCACTGCAAGCTCCAGCAGTAGCACTACTCTCAGAAAGGAATAGACATCCGTGAGAGAAATCTAAGAAATGCAACAGTCTTCATGCTGAATTGGCTCTCTCTTACCACAGAATGTGTACCATGGCTGGTTTATTTAATCTACTGGGATGCCCTTGACTTTTTTATTATTTTCCCAGAAAAAATTGGATCTTATTGTTTCATCTTGGAATTTCAGCTTTACATAGAGTGGCTGTATCTCCAACCTCACTACAGTTAGAAAATATCAGAGAAATTACCTGTAAACCTCTAAAAATTGCTATTGGTTTCTGTACAACCTTTTCCCTTTCACATTTTTTGACTTGTTCTTATTTTAATCACAATGCCAGCTCTTTTGAATTCTTTGGCTGAACCTTATGAATAACCTAAACCTCATTTCTCATTTCTGCTAGTCCCATATTCACAGCCATTTCAGGCAACAATGGACTCCAGAATACCTAGGGAGAAAAATCAGATTATATGTAAGAACACTCAATGTCATTTTCCTCATTTGCATAAAATCATTGCTGGTTTTTGGACACATTAAAGGCTAGTATTACCGTAGGTTAATTAAAATAATTCCATGAATTTGAAGCAATTGTACTGTTACATTATTTCAGGTTGCATAATCAAAGAGCTTTCTACTGAAATCACCCACTTGATTTTAGTATGATGAGCCCCATGGCAAAACAGAAGCTGAAGTGCAACCTCCCACTTCCCTCCCCCTTCCAGAGGAAAATTAAGGAGAATTAGAAGTCCCTAACAAAGATTCTGATGTGGAAAACAGAGCGAGACTGCATCATAATTTGCAATTCAATCATTTTTATTGAATGATTTCGCATTTCAGCTGACAGTTAATTCATTTATGAAGTGGTATTGGGTGTTCCCTGATTCCAGTATTTAGGTGCAATGGAGATAGAAAACCTACCATGACATAAGAAGACACCACGTAGTGATGCAGAGATGCATTTGGCAAACCTTGCATAGATGCAACCAAGATGATAAGCACTGGGTGCTCCAGCTAGAGCCACAGCATTTGTTCTAACATTGTTAGTTCATGAGTTGACTTCTTACAGTCAATTTCAATTTACCCTCAATCTGCACATATATACCCCTAGCCCACATCTCATGTCTTTCAAATGCCTCATCTCTGTAGTTGCCTCTAGAAATCTGAATACCAATGGAAGCCAAGAGAGGTAGGAAAGAAATAGTCTGTCTCAGGAAGGATTTTGAACACTACTTAAGATGCCTGATAAAGAAGTATGTTCAAAATTTTCTGTGTCAGACTCACAGTATGTCAACAGTTAATGAAGATTCATGCAGCAAAATCAAAGGTATGCATCAAGAATTTGCTACAATCAGATATTAGCACTTATGGCTTTATATCTCTTCACCTTCAGCAGTGAAACAACAAGAGCAAGCAATTACAAATCCTTTTCTGTCTCCTCTAACCACAGCTGAGGCCTCACCACATTCAGCTCCTTTTTAAAATTAATGAAGACTAATTAAAGAAAATAAGCCTCCACAAGAAAAAAAGAAGGAATTTGATTTTTTAAAGACGGCTCTAGTAACTACCACAAAATACCACTCCACTGTAGAAAGCCATTAACTAACTGTAATATGAACTGATAAATGTTGTCTCTTTCCAAGCAGATCAGGTAAGGATCTGGTAGTTTTAACTCTTATTTTCCATAAGGTTGTTATTAATAAAAATGTTATGAAACTGCTGGGCAATCTGAGCTAAGTGAAATCACATAATGGAAGAGTAGGAAAAAATAAATAATAAAGATTTAAAGAAATCATTACAGATCAGTTTATCTGTTCTAATTTCAAATGGGATAGAATTAAGGTGAAAGTTGACAAAATAGGGTCAATCTAGAGGGAGATGCCCTTGAATAATTAGTTTTAGTCCTGTCATGGACCACAGGTAGTATTAAAGTGCACATGCACTCCCTGAGTGTTACGTCCTACTTCCACTGCCTGGAGCATAACACCAGGCTAGACCTCTAGTCTGACTCAGTAAGTATTTCTTTTGTTCTTAAAACTGCTTAATTTTTCATTGCTGACTGCAACATGAAGTTTGGAAAAGTGTTAATGAAATATGCCAGTAAAACAAAGCTGTTTGCAAGTGCAGAATAAGAATGGACTAACAAACAAGAAAGATCTAGATAACCTCAGGAATAGCAACAGAAGAAGAATCATCTAACTTATGAACACAAGAATGAAAACTCATTAATATTTTGCTAAGAATTTTGCTTTAAACAATATCTTGATACAGCAAGAGCAAAGTAATATAAAGACTCAAAAAGATGCAGTCATGAAAATGTAGATGTTATTATTGTAGAAGCATCTTCAGTGGAAGTAGGAACATATTCATATCATCATAGCTGTACTTCTCAGGAATGTTTTTTTGACATTCCACACACTTATGTTCAAGAAACCCTAATCCAGACTGGACTGGTTTCAAGGAATGGGCTATTAAGCTGCTCAAAGAAACATAGCTGCTGTTAAGAGAGGAGGCCATAGTTGCCTCTAAACTGCAGCCAGAGTGCTGTGTGGAAATACCAGCTTTAAGCTAGCAAGCTTGGGTACTGTCAACAGTTGTCCAACAGCAAAAGTAAATAGTTCAACTTGGGCTAAACTACTGTCAATAAAGTTTCACATCTGTTATGACTGAAACACACATAGTTTGTATTACTGAATAGTACTTACTTTATCATTCTCTCTCTTTTACATCAAGGGTGAAATAAACCCAATATCTCATTGCTGGTGTGTGCCTTTCATTATCTCCAACCAATAAATTCTCACGATCAAGATTTTCTTGTGACTGTACAATAATAAATTTTTCCTTTAAAATTTTGTAAATTACATGGTACAAATGAAAATATCCAACAATTATAACTTCATTGTTTATTTAAATCCAGAGGACTAAAGATTACAAATTTGTATTCATTCCCTTCCAGTCTGTGCACAAACATTTTATTTTAAAAATATTCTGTTGTTCTAAATAGAAGGAAACAGAATAATTCCTTCTTATTTACTGCAAATTCTGACATGACATCAGGATCCCTGCTCAGTATCTCTCAAGATACCATTCTGACCTTACTGTAGTATGAGTATCATTGATCAAGAGACAGAAAACTGTCAAATCTCTCTTAAGGTGGGAAAACAGCTGCAGAACATAGATACACAGAAGACAGACCTTAGGGGAATTTTTTTATATATACAAAAATAATAATACTTCTGGAGGAAAAATAAATTTCTTGTTCTGTACAATTAAACTGCAGAGAGACGTCCTAGAATAAACAAATATATTTTTTTTAAGTAAAAACTCATCATTTGTCATCTAATAGCTCTTTTCTGCTACAGTATCTACAAAATGAAGGGCTTTAAGATCTTTCAGATCAGCACATGACTTGCTCTGGACAGTGGAACAGTGAAGGACACGCTGCAATCTTTGGATCATGTAACAGGGAAGACATGAATACAGGCAATAAGCCAACCTAAAATGAAAATAAATGTCAATGTGTCATCTTTAAGGGAAACCAAGTGTGCATGTATATGCATCAGTATAGATGTAACACTTCCCTCTTGCATATGTGTTAGTGACTCAATCACTGCCAATGTACAGCCCCTCAATCCCCTCCTCTCCCCAAATCAATCAAACCACCACCAAAAAGCAAAGCAAGTTAAAAAAAAGAAATTTAAGTTGTTTGTTTTCTTTTTTTTTTAATGAAATGTGGTGAAGTCAGTTTCTGCTTTTAAGCTATGAGGGCTACAAGGACCATGACCTCTTTCTGTGAGGAAATCAGATTTCATTTGAAGAATTTGCCAGCTGTACCATTTTGAATTCCTTTATATGGATTATCTTTGCTAGATAAAGTCATCTGTACCACAACAGAGGATAAGGTTCTTGTTTACAACTAAGCTTCTTAACCCTGCTAAAAGAACCTTTCCCATTTACTCTGAGACCTTTCTATTTCTGCCTTAGAAGAGTAAACAAATTCAGCTGAACCTAGATGAGTATCAGGTTCTTGCATATATAGAGAACAGAGCTAGGTGAGGGAACCCCACACATGTAGGGTGAAGTAAAGTTAATTAAGAAAAAGCAGGAAAGCTAAGCCCAATTTTTTACATTGTGATTGCTGAATGAAGAACTACAAGATAAATGAATTTTTTAGTTGTTTTCTTTTATTGAAAAATAAATACACAAAGCTAAAATACTTATTTATTCTTCTGGTCTACGTGGAATTTGAATAAATATGTGCATTGCTGAATTTTACAGGCCCTAAAAATAAACTGGAAGAGAAAGTCATTAATTGAGCTAGGAGAGAAGAATAAGAGCCTGGGACTTGGGCCTTTGAGACTCATTAGTCTGTGCTTCTGTATCAAACATCTAGGGAACAGGAAAGTATCTTTGGATAGCATTTCACAAACTAATTTGGTCTTTGAGCTGGGCATTTCACCCAGCTGAGTAAATATTATTTGCAGCCAACTGAGTAAGCCATTACACGAGCTACAGTGAAATTGCTGATTTGGAGCACATAAAATGGGAAGGTCAATAACAACAGGAAGAATTAATAGGCATGTGGCTTGTATAAAGTACCACAAAGTTTAGCCTCTCCTTATTGGCACTAACTCTTGGTTAGAACCTGGAATCTGCAAAAGCAAGTCAATTCTTGCCTTGGGTTGCTGTGACAACCTCAACACAGCTGATGCAAACAACCTGAAATTGTATCTAAGAATGCAATAAAACTGTAACTCCCAGCTAGACTTAAGGGTACGGGGAAGAAAAAATAAAATTAAATAAGAGGGGGATTTTTATGGGATTTATTGTCTTTTTCTAAGGGACTATATCAGATTTTTGAACAACAAAAGACAGAATTTATCTCAGTTTGGTTTTGGTTTGTTCATTCTTTTGGTATTGCCATCTTAAGATCTTCATTATCCTTGAAGAGTATGTCTACATTTAACCATTGAACTGGTAGAATGGTAAACTCCACAGTTGGTTCTGAATTCTCATCTTAGCTACAGCACAATTTGGATTCTTTTTATGCAAAATTAATGCATTTACTTCCTGAGGATATTAAAGCTTGTCAAGGAGAAGTGGAGCAGAGAAGAAAAAAAAGCTAGCCCAAATTCAAGCCAGGTATTTGTTCTGATCAAGAAGAGGGGAATACTCCTAAGGCATCCTTGTTCCACAGTTTAGACCCAGCCAGCACTGACTTCAGAAGGAAAATTAGAAGAGCTCATAGGATTAAAATTACTCCCCCGTAGTCACAGAGCTTCCACATAATGTTGAAGAAATTCGAGGGTGTAACAATTTTCATTGTTAAAATTACTGCTCAGTTCCAAAGCAAGACAAATGAGAAGAATGGGCACTTCTTAGATATATTGAGTCATTGTTTTTATAGAAGGATTTAATATGCATAGATATCGAAGCATCCTGCAGCATATCAGACAAATTCTTAATAGATAAATTTTCAGTAATACTGAAATAATGTAACAATTCTGGGAAAAAAGTAGAAGAAAAAAGTATTGGAGATAGAGTCTGTGTATCATGAAAAAGCACAAACAGACAGAGATTGTCTTAAAAAATATCCATTAAATTGATTTTTCTTAAATCCCATTTCAGAACAACTTTGGTTTTGGGAAAGTCTGTTCTTCAGAGAAGCTAAACTCACAGACTTGATTTGAGAGGTTGGAGGCCTCATAAATTGTTAGTCTGTATCTAGTTATTTACACCCCTCTTTTTTTTTTATTATTGGCAGTGTTTGTTTTCATTGAAGATAGATTAAAACCAGGAGGCAAAATGCTGCAAGAATCCTCTAACAAATGTCCTGAGCAGATCTGTTTCCCATTTTCACAGGTCAGCCTTCTATCCCATTGCCCTTTTGCCCACACCACACCTGGAAATACATTTCTGACTTAAGAGGGCTAAACAGGGAGATCATCATCAAAAGAATTGCTTTTAAAAGAACATTACTGAAGAAAAACTAATATTACACATTTGCATCAGAAATTTAAGTCTAAAATTACACTCCTCTGACTAGAGAACAGAAATTTTATGATTCATCTTGTGTCTAATAAAAGCCAGCAAATCCTGAACCAGATTCCTTACCCTTCTTCATGGGGGTTGATTTCATATGAATTCAGTTAATAAAGGTAGAATCACAAAAACACACAAGTCCAGATAAGCTCTCATCTTGACATTGCACAATAACATGAAACTAGTGATGCAGACCAGGATAAATAAGGTATATTAAAAGGACCACTGGAATGAGCAATATTAGCTCTGTTTATGAGAGACACTGTCACATATTTCAGACAAAGTGCATAGACGATACTACATTCATCTTGCAAACTTAGGATCTCCAGAAATCTGTACTGAATCCTTTCAGTCTCCTGTTGGCAATTTCCCATAATACTAGGGACTACAGATTTGCAGAAGCACTGTCATGAAAATAAGCTCTATTTCAATGAACAGCAGTTTTTCTCAGTTAAAAAAAAGTTCTTAAAAAAACCCCAACAGATATAATCTCAAGCTATATTCCAAAAAAGATAAAAAGGTACTTAAGGAAAATACTTTCAGTTTCCAATATCACAGAAGGCAAAAGCTGAAAGAAATTTTTCAGGGGATCATTAAAAGCATTTTCGAAGCAATTTCATAATGAACACATGTCAATGAAAGAAAAATGTATTCTTTCTTTATAAAAGCTAAATATCCAAGTGCAAAATTTTTGTGGCAGAGTTAAAAAGTCCAGCCTGAGAGAACAATTAAAGTTATACAGTTTCATGTGATCCCAGGATATTCCATCAGACACCTGTTAATGACCTCACCAGGGACAATGTAATTCTCTTTGTGCATCATTTCTAGAAGACTGGGTATTAAACACTCTCTTCTTTTATTTCTTCTCAAGGTTTCTGTGCTGGCTGCAGATAAGAGAGAGGAATCAGTAAGGAAGGAGCTATTAGAGAAGTTACTCCTGTTTCAGCTCATTGTGACTAAAATATCACCCAGAGGCCAGTGATAAAAGCAAAGGAAATTTCCTCCACCTCCTCCGCTGTGGAAGTAACACTTATATCTCAATCATTTGCAGATGAACTACTAATATTGAGGAAGTATTGGTTTATGGAATTACCCTGTCTTCAAAGAGCAAGCCTGTGCAGGTCCTTGATTCAGCAAGATACTTGGGCACATGCCTGGCTTAAATGCATGGATGAGCTAATTATTTTAAACTATCAGCCAGTGGCAGCAGTTAACAGCATCCCACACAGCAGCTGACCAAGGGCTGAGGCAAGGCTCTCACAGGTTTATAGATTACAAATACCAAACTGTGACCACCTGCCCTGCTGCCAGCACAAAAACACTCGAAAACAAAGACAATCCAGCAGATAGCTTGAGTGAAGGTGATTTGCTCTAGGAGCCTGCTTATTCAGCCTTGTGGAAGCCTAGAAGGCAAGGGGCTAATGTGTTTGTCTCAATCAGCGGTAGCTGGAAAGCTGTGGAAATAGCCAAGGATTGTTGGTAATAGTCTGTGAGAAAGAACCAGGATGTGGCTGTAGAAGGGGGTCATAAGGAGGTAGGGCAGCACTTTTCTGGGATAAACATCCTTCTTTTCTGGTTCCTGGAAATAAGCACAACACGGTATGGTGCAAGCACAGGAGTGAGATTGAGAAACCAGCAGGGAAGGATCAAGACCGCCAAGGACCCCTGAGGCCCTCTAACCCATTTCTAGAAAGGTCTAGAAAAACAAACTGCACATGATGGCTAATTTTCATGGAAAGTGAGAAGGTTATCTTCAGGGTAAGGAGACATTATCTATAAAAAGGGTACACTTACCAAGCCCAAGTGGTGCTGCTAGGACCCTGGACATCTCATTGCTGGATCAACAGTGGAGCCAGGACTGGTGATCTTCCTTTCTTCCTTTTTTATTTTCTTTCTGTCTTCCTCTCTCCCTAATTTTCCCTTCCTTCCCTTTCACCCTACTCCTTACACTAGGAACCAACTTATACCAATTTCCATGCCAAGTGTGTAATTTACTAATAAAACTCTGTAAGTTTCTTTTGTGGACCTTTTGATTTATGCAGTTCCCTCCTCACCCCATTTTCAAGGAAAGTAACACAAAAGATGACACAATCTGAAGGCTTCATTCAGAAAACAGGGGCTGATGTTTGGGTTAAATTCATATCTCTAGTGGTAAGACAAGCACTGAGGATCTTAGATGAGCTTTTCTGAGTATTATAAAGGTATTTACTGTTAAATATTAAGGTAGAGGCCTTCATATGCCATTCTTCTCAAGCATTTGTTAACAGTTTTACAACTAAAGCCTAATCAAAGATCTGGCTGAAATACCTTCTAACTTTGATAAATTCTTTCTGGACTTACAAATCATTTTACATGAAACACACATATTTGGCTCCAACTATGTGGAGCAGTGAACCCAGTTAAAGTTGTCTGAACACCAGTATATGTCATCCAAAAATGCATGGACCTCTCACTTGCTGGATGTGTGGCAGAGCTGGGCACACTGATCTTCCAAGGGTGCTGAAAAGCAGCTGAGTATTTTCTTGGAAGAAAATACTTGCTAGGTGAAAGTTGAAAACATAACTTCAGATTATAGGAATTATTATTCTTTATTTCCATTTATTTTTTCTTCATATTTTTCTTCTGTTTCCCTCTTGATGTTACACTTCTAATACATTTATTTCTAAAGACAAATAAGCAAATAGGTAACATGTAAAATCATTCAAGTAGCAATAAATTACTGCTGAGATTTTAAGAATTGCCTGTACAGATTCCAAAGGCAGTTTCAGAGCAGAAATCCTGCAGTGATATTATATTATCCATGCAGACAGCTCCTATTGTTTCACATGAAATAGTGTATCCTAATTTCTCTGTCATCTGGTTACCAAGGCTTTTTAATTTCATCTGCTATTTGATATAAGGGAGCATAATGCTCGAATGAATAAAAGGAAGACAGATTCAAAAATTAAGTCCTCTAAGGGCTTTATTCATCATTCATTTATTTTTAGCAAAAAAAAAAAAAGAAAAACAAAAAAAATGTACCCATCTAAATTATGCACACATACAAAGTTTAGATTAATGCAAATCTTATTTTTTTCCTTACTGCAAGCACTATAGCAGTGTAAATCATGAATAATTTTAGGTTAAGGATTATTCCCTCTGACTTCACTTGGGCTACTCTGATGCAAGCAGGCACAAATAGATGTCAGACTTGCAGAGTTGGGAGATAAACATGTAACTGAGTTAGAGAAATGGAAGACTGTTTAGGCATTAAAGATTAAGAACTGTTCAATAAAATGTTAAGTGAGAAAGTGCTGATCCATCAAATATGAAGTCCCTTCCATTAATGCACAAGATTTCTGAATCCTATGCAAAGGAAGACTTTCATGTAGAGGAAATATCACCAAAGAGAAGTTCACTTCTGAACAACCAGAGCACTCACCTGGGCCACAAGTGATGGATGCTTGCATCTCTTTTCTGCCTGATCGAAACCAAGAAGCATTAGCTGGACCAAGTCTTTCAGCTGACCTTGCTAGAGATTCCATACACTCCCAAAGCTATCTACACCTATTCCTGCACACAACATATAATCACAAATACCAAAATGGATCCTGGGCTACATGGGATTACCACTGGTTCCATATGCTATAATTTCCTGAGATTTGCACTACTCTCTGAGTAAATATGAACTTACTCTCTGAGAAAGCAATAAATGATGTCCCACTCTGATTCCTTTTCAATTAGTATTTGCCTCTTCCCTCCTTCCTGAGGAATGTTTATGGCAGGATGCCATAACAACATGTTTTCTTTCTGTAGTAAAGCCATCTGAAGTGATCCCTCAGCCCTGGCTACATTTTCTGGAGTTTGCCAACTCTCTTTCCCAAGCAACAGTTTTGCTTTCCCACCTTGAGCATATTTTTCCTTTGTACTTAATATGTGAGGGTAACAAGTCAACAAATTCATAATTTTCCAGAATGTTTGAGATGACAAAGGAAAATTCAAGACTTCAGAAAGTTTCAAATTTTCACCACAGCATTTTATATAGGAGCTATAAAGGCTGTTATGTGTTTCAGAGAAAATACATAAATATGCCTTGTTTGAAGTCAGCCTGTAATTTTCTCATCGTGTTAGTCCACTGTTAGCCTTTTCTGAGAGCAGCAGCCACAATTACAACTTGCTTTGATATGCTGAACAGGATTAATTGTTTAGAGTTTTTTGGATGAAAAGTTATTTCCATTTTCTCATAACTAATTTACAACAAAATAAGTTACAGCATTTACTAATACTTGGAGATAAATGCCTTACTTAGCACAATGGGGAAAATGATACATTTAATCATGTTTTATTCTTAGGAAGTAAGTAAGTACAGCAAATTAATTGAAGTGCTGAGTTCCACTGAATACATTCTTAAATCCTTCCCTTTCATTTTTACACTGAGTATTTTTTACTGTGAAAGAGAGATTAAATAACCATTTTGCTTTACTCAAGTGAGGGAAGACCATTTTGCTTGTTAGTAAGACAAGACCAGAAAAGTGACAAATTTTGGGCAGCACTTTCAATAAAAATGCAAATAAACAGGAGAGTCCAGAGTTGTGCAACAATATAAATCAAAGCCTACAAAAGAAGGTAAGAGTGAGAGAGCTGGGGTTATTTATAAGAGCAATAAAAATCTAACTGGCTTCAAATATATGAATATCTCAAAAAAGCATAATGTACATAAAAGGCTGTTGCAAAGAATAAAGCAATTTGTTCTCCCTATTCTTGCCTAGAAGAGGACGTAATGATCCGAAACTGCAACAGCAGACTTGTCTTAAATATTAAACAGAAAGGGACAGGTGGGAGCTGAAGTACATTAACTAAGGTGGTCATTGCACTTTTCCAGAGGTGTCATCAGGACCCCTAAACCTCTGTCACGAGTGATGCTGGTGTCACTGAGCCTGCTGTGAAGAAAGGACCAACAGGCTATGTGATATTCCAAGGTCTTTACAAACCCTAGTCTTTTAATTGAATTAAAAGACATTTTATATTATCTACACAGCAAAATCTAGACAACTGGGACTAGCCAGCAGTAGTAAAGACATGGTCATGTGGGCTTTACCAAACTTACTTACCAAAGCTTGTATCTTCACAGCACATGCTGTATGACCTATCTAGTCCCTATTCCAGCTGCCAGAACATGTTTGCTGCTGTGTCTTCTATCTTTAGTCACAGTAACTGATTTAAGCCTTTTCAGGTTACAATTGCTCCTTGCTTTCCGTGAAGGACAACCCAAATTCTGTTATTCTTTTCAAAATTATTTTCTTTTAATCTAACACTTACACAGCTCCAGAGGTACAATTTGCAGCTTGTGGGTATGCATATTCCTACTACTCCTGGCACCCCTAGAAAAACCTGTCAGTGATAATTCTCAAGAAATAACCTCCCACAGACAAGAACTGTCATAAAGTCAGTATTTCTGGCTCGTTCACCTTTTCTATCTCCTCACAGTTCCTAAAGTAAAAAAAAAAAAAA
>VXAC01004208.1:65915-113967 GCA_013399225.1 Rhipidura dahli
AAAAAAAAGAACAAAACAAAATCAACAACAAAATTATGGGGTTTTTTTAAAAAATGGATTCCCAGAGTCTAGGCTACACCTATGTTAACATATTTCTCCTCTTCTTGTTGCCATTAAGAATAGCCTTGCATCTCACTCTGCCATATTCCATGGCTTCTTGGTACCCCACTTAAACAGTAGGGATGGCACCCAACCTTTGACTAGTTTAAAAGCTGCTTAATGTGTGGTAGGCACACACTTAATATGTTTTTCAGCCTAAATTGGGTCAAAACAATCTCTTGATCAAACACTTATATCGATGACTCAGAGTGTGGGGAAGGGAAACAAGAAAAGAGGAGGGAGAGTGTCCCCAGATCAAGCCAGACTAAATCTGGTCTGTCTCCTGTAGAGACAGACTATGGCCAGTGAGTCAGGGGCTTTGGTTTCCCAGGTGAGAGTTGAAACTATAATATAGGAAATATAAGAGATAGGAAACACAGGGGAGGAAATCACCTCCATTATTTCTTAAAATTAAAAACTAAGTTAAATCCACTTCTGCTAGTTCCAGCAGAACTAGGTCCTCTCAAAAACAAAGATTCTGGATGGCAAACTTAATTAAGAAGTAGGGCTATCAGAAGTGCCTTCATCTAAATTAAGGGCAAAGTTTACAATCTTTTTCTCATTTCTTTTCTTTTTTTTTTTCCCCTAAGGAAAGCCTTCAACAAAGAGATTCACTTACCTTAAACTATCATTTTCCAAATTTAAGAAAGTCACAAGGATCATTTTTCCTTTCCATGACAGTGTATATGCATATATATACATATATATATATATATTCTAGAAATATTTCAGTATTTCCATGGACGAAAGTATTTATACAAAAACAATGAAAATGCTTTGTCCACTTGTCAAAAAGGGAAAATATAGGGAATGGGAGGGAACCACAGTGGGACAAAGAGAGTTCTGGTGTTAAAACAGCAGGAAAATCTTTACTTCTTGTTTAGGTTGATTCAAAGTTTCTGAAAGTCCCAAATGAAATATTGCATTTTGCAATATGTGGAGAAGCTTCCAGAAAGTTCATATTTGTGGGGCTGGAGCCAGGCAGGATGACGGAGAGACAGGAGTAGGTTTGGCTCATGTCCAACTTGCTCATGTAGCTATAATTTAAGTAATAATCTTTTTAGGATTATGGGGATTATTTACATCACTGGATTAAATGAGACTAAATATGATCAAAATCTAGCCCTTTTTCTGTGCAAGACTGTTTTTGAAAATTATTTTGGAAAACATTACAAGCATTAAACCTTTCTTTAGAGAACTCTATAGTTTTCTACAGGAACTCTACAGTTTCCTGCAGGAGTGTTCACAAAATGACAGCGGCTGTCAGGGTTTAAAACACTGCATCACATACATCCAGATTTACTCTGAGCAGAACAAGACAAGGCAAGGCCACAAATAGCCAGTGGCCTTTTCACACACTGGGCTTCAACCCATGGAGGCAATGCAGGAGTTTTCATGGATATTATCCAGCACAAGCATAGCTTTCTGTTGCCATAGTAGATACCGAGCTTCTATCTCAGCTGCAGACAAAGGCTGGGAAAACAAATCAAGCCCTATTATAATGCTTATTCTCTGATGCAAACAGAAAAAATAACCTAATGTGTTTATGCACACACATCGAGCCTGGCATATTTTGGCATTTGTCAGGTTTTTTTTCTTTTCCATGTATCAGTTTGGGTTTTTTCCACTGACTTTCACTGACTGTGGCAAAGGTTTGGTAAGTATACAGGAGTGAGTTCCCTTTTATATTAATAGACAGTTTTCATTTCGCAATAAACTGATGAGTTCTTGTAATCTAGCCAAATATTTTGGTGTTTGACAGACACACTTTTGGAAAGTTCACATTTTAAGGAAAATAAACGTTTCTTGTTTTTACTGCTTCTCATGGCTTAGGAATAATTCCCCAGTTCAGTTCTCCACTGCGAATCTCCCAAACGAGATGCCACTCACTGACTTCTCCCGCTTCCCTTCTCCCTTCCTGCTCCTGGGATGGGCTTGAGAACTGGAGGCACAAAGGTGAAAATCACAGGATGAGATCAGGACAATTTAGTGGAAACAGCAATTAGATAAGGAAGCAAACAGTAGCAGCAACAGTATCAATAACAAAAGGTATAAGACAGAGAAAGTATTTACACGGAAAGTAAAACAAAACCGAACTGTTTTGTGTTCCACAATGAGAGAGCCCCCTACTCCCCTCCCAAGTGACATGAGATGGTATCAAATCACATTAGGGGCTGGCCACGCCCACTTCACAGCGACCATAAAATATTAATCCTGTTCTGGCCAAAACTGGAACACTGCTGTGTCTCCCCAGTGAGTTATTCTGACTGATGCAGTAACTGTAGGGAAACAGGACACCCATCATGCAGCATTTTAGCGACACCTATTAGCTCCTACTGCTTTCAACAAAAATACTTCAGCAGTTCTGGGACTGTGTCCAGGCTACCAAGGGTTAACACATGTTCTGAAATCACTGGCTTAGCTGATGGTTTTGCTGTAATGCAATAGTTTTGTGTGCCTTGTCACACATACCCATAGGAAAGAAGCTCACCACAGGAATGAACAGGGAAGTTTGCCATCTTTCCCTAACCACAATATTTAAGTTTGGTGCAGCAAATGTGATAATTTTACCATTCCTTCAGACATAAGGATTTAGCATCTCCAAACCATTCATTTAATTTGTCCTCCCACTCACACTGCTCCTTGCTCTGCCTGTATGATGCAGAAACAAAAGAACAGAATATATGAGAGATGATATGCACAGTGTCTTCTTGGAACAAAAACATTACTCATCCCCTCTGGACAGCTTGGAGATAAAGAGGAAGAAAACAGTAGCTTTCATTCCTGCTCAGAACTCATTTGAACTTTTACCCGTGGTCTGGGAGGGAAGTGATGAAGTTGGTTCTACAAAGACCACCACCAATATATATTAGAAGTTAAACAAAATTTCACTCCTTCTCTGGAGCTGCCATTTTTATGTAGCAGGCAATTCTCTGCCTTATTACATCCCATTTTATAAAGACAACATTCTCTGCCAGCACAAGGTGCACAGAGCACTTTGCTGCATGTCTTGGTGCTCACTGGCCCAAAGCAACCCCATTGCTGAAGGCAGCAAAGAGCAAAAGGCACGAGACAAAAGCTGAGTCTTTGCAGATGCACTAAAGAGCAGTTCTGAAGTTGCTCCTGTAGAAGAGCAGGTCAAATGCATCAGGCAGCTTTGGCTCAAAAACGTTTTCAGATTGATCCAAAGACTGTTGCAATAGCCAAGGAGTCAGAGCACTTCTTCAGCATTTAGAGAGTGAATGCTCTTGAGGACCTGGAAACCATATCTTATATCTCTGAAGAGAGATTGGTTTAAACAAGGAGAAATGGGTGCAAGATCTATTCTAGAATGGACCAAGATCTATTCTGCACCAGAAAGTGTTGTCTTCATCAACACAGCAATGCTCCCTTTCTGGCCTGGTGGGGGATGCAGGTAGGACACAGCACCTCATTCTTTGATACATGGAGCTTTTGCATAATTACACCCAGATGAGAAATGCAAAGAAAATAAATTAACTGAAAGACTTCAAACTGACTTCAGACAAAGGGCTGTGAAGGATGGAGTGCTCTTCAGAGTGTGAGAGCCATGCAGTCTGTGTCCCTCAGCTCTCTGGTCCTAGGCTGAGCACCCTGGCTGTAGGATGCAAGGGGAGGCAGCAGCTGCTGCTGCTTTTCTCCAGATTATCTGCAGACAGCACATTGTTAAACAGAAAACATTTTTTCCTTTACAGTCTCTTCCGCTGGACAGAAATCCTGAAGAAGTTCAAACGTGTGGTTAGAGCCAAATCTCTCCCCTTTGTCCCCCCAGTTTGGCTGCCAAAGGGAGAAAAGTACAAATATTTACTCAGCTTTTGTTTTATGCCCTGCCATCCACTTCTGCCTGAGCAATGTTCACCGAGCAGTATCCAATACCAATAGCACCAGGCTTTGTCTTTTTGCCACCAATGCTGAAATGCTTTCTGTCTGCCCAGATAAGACCTAATGTGATCCTAAATTAGCAGCAGAAGCACTTACTTCTTTCCCACTGAAGGTATCCTCAAAGGCTTTATAAACATCCTGCTTTGTACTTAAAGTTATTTGTCCATCCCTACATTGATGATTTATGTCACCAGAAGAGAGCAGAGTATGACAGCAGAAGAATGAAGAACAAAACAATTATGTTCAATGTATCTACAGCTTTGCTGCTTGTTTGTTTTCTTTCACTAAAGAACTCAAACAGTTAAGAACTATGTAACTAATCAAGCCAAATCTCAGATTTTTCAGAAGTTCAAAGAGTAAAAGGAAAAATAATACTGTGCAAGATAAGAGAAAAAAATAGGCAAGGTTCTCAGATTTTCACATACTTAAGGGCATAAAAATTTGCAGAATACATGGAAGATCCAATAACAAAACAACCGAGAACAACACAGTCAAAAAGCTCTGAAAAGACATTATCATACATAGTAAATAGACCATATTTTGCACTGACTTGCAACTAAAGTACCAATTTGTTTAACTCTAGAAATTCAGTTTCTCTGAAAACATAGAGGTTTTTTCAATACATTCAAATACATTTTAAAATGCTGGGGTTTATAAAATTAGATAAAATCACATACCTTTTTTCAGCATCTTAATTTTTGCAAAGATATTTCAAAAGTTTTTTTTAAAAAGTCTTCAAGATTTGGCTCTTCTATCTTTTACAGAAGTAAAGGGTAGCTCAGAGACACCAATGAGGCTAACAAATCATGGTGGGTCAGCTGACTTGGAGAAGAAAAGACATATATGCCAGAAAAGTTTTACAGTTTTCGAACATTCTCCTATCCCAAACTGGAATGCAATGTTGGAATCCACAAAAATATTATGACTGAACTCTTCACTTCAAAAATGTGCTTTGGATTCTTCAAATTGCTTTCACTGAAACATTATTTTTTTAATTTTTGGCCAGATTGGATTTTATAGTAAAAGGTTCCTTCTGACGTCAAACCCTTGGAATTTGAAAAATCTCTAAGGAGAACTTTTTTCAGTTTTGCCTTTTTCTCAAATCTGTTCTCAGAAAATGGCATTTTGTCATCATCATGTTATTCTGCCACTAAATTTTGCCTGGGACAAGGCTTTGGAATATACTCAGGACCTTTTCTCATGGAATCTATGTTGTTACACCTGGGTGAAAGTCATCCTTTTTGATCCTTCCCAGCTTATCTGTTAACATAGAGAATTTCTTTTGCTGCATCGTTTCTCACCATGCATTTCCAGAAGTGCACTGATAAGTAATCTGAGTAATTTCATCATACCAGAAGTGTGAACAAAGCACAACAAAGAAGTTCTCTAGGGACACTTTATAAGTTTGTTAAAGTAGCATAATGAGAAATGAAATATTAAAAATAAATATTAAAATAAATACACTGAGAATATTATCTTTATCCATTAAACTGTGAGCGTGCTGGGTCAATAAAGCACTGAATAGTAGCATAAGGCTCTCAACAGGAAAAATAATGAGACTCGAAAGGATTTTCCAGTCTGGAGGATACATTACTCTTTTATGGTAATTCTTATAAACACAGGGAGCTGGTGAATATATTTTCCTGAGAGAAGCATATTCATGGACCTTGTCATCAAGCCTGTTCCTGCACAGTACAAATCAGTAAATCTTGCAGAGGGTAATCCATAAGGATGAAATGTGTAACTTGGAGATGCATGCATACCTCTCTCCTGTAAATCCTGCTCTGAGCTTTCAGGATTTACACCCTGCTCCAAAATAAATTTTATGTGATATGACCATAACAGTCAATGAATGCACCCTTGGATGCATGTACCCAGCAGCTGACACTTAGAATTATTGTATTCAAGGGAATTTTTGTATTATTTCATTCCAGTTGTTAATGAATACCAATTACAACACAGAAAACTGGATAAAGTCAATTTACAAAAATGAGAAGGTGACTAGCCACGTGGGTTGGGTAACTCACAACTGCCCATGGTTGGAAACCAGTGTTCCCACCTCATAGGAAAAGGATGGGAATATTCCTTCTCCCTTCACGCTGATGTCTGGAGTAGAGCCTTTCAGTCTGGCTGTCAAAAGAGCTCAGAGGGCTCAAACTGGTCACCTGAGCACAGGCACAGGTTGTGTCTACTGGGTAGACACAAGCCCTTGCACCACTTCTATGTCTAAATGTTTCAGTCAAAATCTGAACCTTAATGTTTGTAAAGCACATTGAAGATTAAAACTGACAAGAATAATCCTGTAATTCTTTGCATCTCCACTGCAGTGTTTTAATGTGCACTCTCCAGCTAATATTAATGAGCAGAGGTTGATTGAGTTTCAAAAGGAAAGCTAACCCTTACCCTGACTTTGCTCCAGCCAAGGGTAAACATTCTCACCCAGACTCCTCACTGTGTTAATGATCTCCCTGAGTGCATCTCCAGTGTGACAAAACTCAAGATCAGAACTAAGCTTTTGTAGCACCTGACTTCCAGGCTTCTGTCCTTCACAAAATATTCACATCCCTCCCATGCTCCAAAGCCCAAGACGAGTGTCTCAGACAGGATACTCAAAGCACTGAGCTGTAGAGGGAGCTGACTGCCTAATCAACAGAGAAATCCCCCTGAAAAAGAAGGGACAGGAAATCTTAAGCATCTCTGGGAATTCATAACCCAAATCCTGTTTTGAAGGCTGCCACTTCCTAGCTGTATATGGCGAAGTGACTGATATAACTAATTGGGTGTTCTAAAGCCTACACAGAAAGTGGCCTGAGCTTGAAGTGGAATCTGTGCAGGAGACATTAGGTCAGAAAGGAAGGTTCCCCATGCTGAGGCTCATCCCCTTACACTCTCAGTGGGCTACCCCTTCCAGTGCCCTTTCCAGAGCTAGGAAACTTGACTGTGCTGTGCACAGCAGCAGACAGGGTCTCAGTATTCTGCCAGAATCTGGGAGCCCCTGATTTCATTTTGTTCCTGGGAAGGTCTGAGCCTGCTTCCTTGCAGGAGTGTTCCCAGTTGTACAGGTTATTCTAGGGCTAGAAAACGTACAGTCTTCATTCTGTGATTAGAAGCCTTTTTTCCTTGTCTAGATGACTCAGAGGCTTTAGAGATTTTATAAAAGCATGGGTCTCTAGTACCTAATAACCACTAATACAAGCCCCAAAACCCAGGTACTTCTGGGGGAAAAGTTCTTAGATGTCTGTCTCACTGACAACCCAACACTGCTATCTCTAGACTTTTCTGACCCTGTATTTCACCTATAGATTTTACCTCTCAGCTCATCCACAGCCTGTTGATGCAGCCCTTCCTGTAAAAATGGCCTTGGCCAGACCAGAACATCAAAGCTGGATCTCCTTCTTGCAGACATGCTTAGGGTACATATTTAGGAGGCAGATGTCCCTCCCTCTGTTGAAAGACTGCAATGACTGCACTTGCATTCTGCATGGAGCCTGATCCACTGGACAATCCTGAGACAATTTTAAGCCACCAGCAGAGGGAGGGCCAAAAAGGCATTATGATAATGTCTTCATGAATTGCAAACATGTTTGCTCAGAAGATAGGGACCGTGCTTTGTTTACTGTAGCACTATTAAACATGCACTGAGGAAGGCTCTGGGGAACAGCAATGTTCAGAAACTGAGCAAACTCACAGTGCAAATACCTCTTGTGTTATGTGGCACAGATGGAGGTCTGAAGCTTGGCAACCAACTCTCCCTTTCCAGGCCACATCTATGTTCCTGTTGTTTTTCACTCCAGTCTACTCTTACAAATAATAAATTGTTCTTCCTGTGACTCTTATTTTTTTCCTTGAATCTGGGGTTTTGCAAGTAATTTCAAAATGGGAGAAGGGCCGGAACCTCCTGTTAATACTGCTTGATGGCTCTCAAAATAACATGCAGAGGGAGATAGTACACAATCTCCCCATCCTCAGCATAGATACCTCTTGCACCCTCTACAAAGTTTGACTTTTCAAATCTCTTACAGTCTGTTACTTACTATGCTTCAGAAACATTCTTGATACTGAAAAAAATTAAATTGTGCTGAGGAATAAGAGAGCGTTTTCTCCTCTAGAGAGCCAAGAATGACAAAGTCACAGAGAAAATATTTTTGACATATAAGGATATGTTTCAGACATCCTACCATAGCTGTAAGCATTATCATAAGCAGCTGAAAGATTTGCTTAGATGTCCATGCTTATGAGCCTTTAATAACAGCATCGTAGGAAGAGATTTCTCCATTTCTGACTTCTGAGTTCATCATGTAGAACAGAAGATAGCAAAAAACCTTGTGAATCACTGAGTGTAATTCCCTTTATATATATAATACAAACATATAATCCCAATCTTAACAGTCTAATGAATCTGTAATATTTCATTTGATTAGGCAATTAATAATTAAGATTCAGAATTATATATTTTATTGATCCTCATCCATATGAAGTCATCGTATAATTCACATGTATATTCTTCTAAGAGGTTTAAAAAGCAGGTTTCTAATCTCCCAAAAGGTCACTAATACCATATACTGTTTAATTGCAAAGAGGAAATATTGATAATTAGTTCAACAAGCTTCTTGCATGTTCCCCATCCATTCTCCATTTACAGGAGACAAGTATGAGATTAATTTCTGGCTAATTTAATTACTCATTTGAGAAAATACCTGAAACTTCTGTTATCTTGTTTAGAGAAATTAAAGAAACAAATGCAAGTAAGTTCAGGACAGGGCAATTATAACTCTGGTCATCCATTCGGAACAAAGATTGTTCATTTAGACCACACCTAACTGTAAGTCTCAGATTTTAATTCTCCAACAATTAAATAGGAATAAGAAATTGTAATGGCACTTCTCATTATTAATAAAATCATAAAAATTACTTAAATTAACAAAGATCACTGTTAGGAGATAATTCTGAGCAAGGTAAGACAACTTTAAACAGTAGATATATATGAAATAGCATTTATAATCACTGTGCTTAACTAGACCTTATGTCCCCTGTTTAGGAGCATTTTTTCATTCATTTGCTCAGTGATGACTCAGTTGGATCAACAGCTACATTGTCTCAAGCAAATGTCAACAGGAGAATAGTGCTGGATGGCATGATACTAAAGAAAGAGGGATGTGTTCTGCTAATGCTGTAAAAATTCCTCTTGTTTAAATTGAGCCACTGGATCCCTGGTGCCATGTCTTCCTGATAAAATGGAACAAGAACCTGATGGAGGATTCCACCACTTACTTAGCAGCAGAATCATCCAGGCTGAAGAAGCCCAATCTGTCAAGTGCCAAGTCCTACACAGGACTGCATCATCCAGAAATCTCAAATGGCAATGGGAAATTGCTTGTGAACTCTTTGTCTGTAGTTTGCAGAACTTCTGAGGGTAGCTCAAAAACTGTTAGTATCTCAGGTTTCTCTGTGGCATGAGGAAGCCTGTGCTATGCAGTGAGTTCCCCGAGGCACTTTAATTTACACACTGAAGTTGCATGGCTACAGCTACAAGTATTTACATTTCCAGTGTAGTTAAGAAACCAAAAACAGTTTAGAGAAGCTATCATCATTTTCATTACTGGCAAACCATACAGGAATACTAAGTGACTGAGACCAACACTCAAATGGAATATTCCTTGCAAATAATAATATTATAAAGGAAGTAGAAGAACAGAAGAACTCAAAAAAACCCAAACAAAAATAAAACAAAAAACCCAACCTAACAAAAAAAAAAACCCAAACAACCAATCAACCAAAAAAAAAAAAACAAACCCAACAAAAAAAAACAGGAAGGAAGGCAAAACTATACACAGAAACCAAAAGAAAAGTTTTCCCATTACAGTGAGTTTTACATAGACCATCCCCACCAGCATGTCCAACTAAAACCAGTCCTAAATTAAAGACTGCCTGTTGTTTTCTGCAGGACTTTAGAAGCAACAAATGTAACTAGTAAATTCCTTGCATATGTATTATTTTCTAGGACTTTTGATTTACCCATGTATTCTCCTTACTTGGAATCATAGGGAAAAAAGGGAAAAACAGAGTGGAGGGCCTGCCTCAGCCCTGCACTGGAGCAGGTGACATGACCCAGAGGATGCTGGTTTGGAAACAGACACAAAGGGAGGTGCAGCAGTGGCTGCCCAGGGATGAGGCTGTCAAGGTTTGCCTGTGACAGCCACTCCTCAGGTGCAGGGTAACTTCCCTGAAGCAGCAATGTCGTGTTGGTCATTTGCCCCAGGACCATAGTGGTCTAATGAAATTTACAGATGTTTAGATGTTTTCCTGCAAGAAGTTGACTTATTAGAGTTGCTCACTATAGGTTATCAAGAAAACTTCTAGCCAGGGGAAATCCTCAATTTCTGAAGCATAGATTTTTGTCTTTCTCTTTTTCTGACAGTCTCTACTTGTAACAAACAAGTAGGAAGAGTGGAAGGAGGAATATCTCACAGAGAAATGCACAGGCAGCACTGTCAGTGGGATGCTTCTCAACAGAGCCCCAGTAGCTATTAAATATTTCCAGTAAATTTCCTCTCTAGATGATTACTCATTTTCTGACAGGTTCAGCACTGAAGAGAGTGATTTGAAGACAGATGTAAAATAAAAAATTACATATGGCAAAAGATGCAAGTCCTTAAAAAGTTAGGCCAGGAACAAACCCGTTATTATTTTGTGCATTTTTAGACATTGTTTGTTTAATTGACCAAGCAATATTCAAAAGATTTTATAGAATACAGCAGGGAAAAAAAAAAAAAAAGAGTGTGGAATTGGAAATGGAACAAAATTATAAATACATGACTTCATGTAATATAAATATTTTATAGCAAAATTGTTGGTAGCCATCTGGGATTTATACACACAAACTCAGTGTTTATTCACATTTTATCCTCACTTATATTTGTATAACCAAAGATATTTTTTTCTATAGTCAAGATTTGCTTATTAGTCCAATAACAAGAGTATTTAGTGTCTGCTCAAGGGACTACTAAGACTCGTTAAACACAGACTTTAGAATACCATCTGCATTGGACTTTCCATGGCTGTGTAAGGATATGACAACAGGCATTGCACATACTTGATTGGAAGTCTTTAGAAATCTCCCTGGTTTGTACAGAAATGGTTATTTGCATCAACAAATTTCCTTATTAATGATGGGTTCATCTTTTGTCTCCTCTCATTTTTCATCTAATGCTATTGGTAGGCTGACATAGAGCCAAAAAAAGCAGTTTACAAACCTATCTCTGAGCATTGTTAGCATTGGACTGACAGATTTTTCCTAGACTCCTAAGGGCTACTGAGCTATTTCAATCCTGCCCTGAACACTTGCTAGCTGTTGCTATTAGTTTTGTTTGTGTCCAAGAATAACTTCATGGCCACAAAAAAAAAAAAAAAAAAAAAAAAAAAAAAATTAGCACATACAGTTGTTTCATATATAAAACTGCTTCTATTTATAGAGCAGCACCACCACAGCTCTGGCTCTGCTGACTGCACACACCATTGCACAAGTGAAATAAAACAAAATAAAAACAAAATCACAGATGTCACTCCAAATCATGCATTGTACGAAAATGCGACATCTTGGTGCAATTTCACCTCAGTCTTGCACACAGCACCCAATTATGTCCCTTTACAATTATCACAAGGAAACCTTTTCATTTGTGGAAGTAGAGTTTGGCCTGCCATTCTATCAAACCCCAAAGGTGGACCATGTAGCACTGGGAGACTTACTTTACCAACAGCTAACATAAAAATGATGAAAGAAAAAAAGCATAGAGAAAAAAGATTTGTGGATCAATATACCCCTGATTGTAATGATGATTTTAAAACTTGGAATTTTGGAAGAAGGTTTGCTGCAGCTCTCTTTGTACCTCAGGTTGCCACAGGAGCAGCCTTGAAACAATTGGATCAATTAGGCTGTTGGCTAAGTAAGAACTCTCATGCCATTTCTCACGCATTGAGCAATTTGTTAACAGATGTTCAAAGTGTAAGACATGAAACTCTGCAAAACAGAGCAGTGGTAGATTTCCTTTTGTTAGTGCACGGACAGGGATGCAAAAATTTGATGGAATGTGTTGCAATGAACCTTTCTGACCATTTGGTATCAATACACAAGAGCATTCAACAATTAGAAGAAGGTTTTACCAAAGTCAAAAGAGGATCATATCTGGATGATCTGTTTGATTGGTTGAGCCTTGCCCCATTGTGGAGAGAGTTTTTGAAAGAGGGCATGTATGTTTTGATTGTCATTACAGTTATCATGGTACTTGTACTTTGTCTGCTTCAGTGTATCCAAAAATGGTTTAACAAAACAGTTAAAACAGTGTTCATAGTTCAAACAGGAGAAGGAGATGTTGGAAGCCTGAGTTCAGAGAATTTCAGTCTTTTAACAAGATGGAGGATTTTGGGTGTAGGTTAGTTCTTCTTCTTTCTTCTTCCTTCTTCTTCACAAGCCTGGGTGATCTGATATTGGCTCACAAAACCCGCAGTGCGGAATATGAATGATTAGTTATTGGATTATAAGTAAAAGTAAATTAGTTGGCATTCCATAATTGGGTAGTCTGGGCTTTAAAAGACCTTGGAAGGTAGAACTCTGGGGCCATTTTCATCATGTTAACTTAGAGGCACATTTTGTGCAGCTGTACTATAGATAAGAAATAATAAACATCTGAATCCAAAGAAAAACTCTGTGTCTCCTGCGTTTCAATCCAAACTCTGAGTAAATAAACCAAGAGACAGCAGCAAAGAAAGAAAAGTACAAAACAGAAAATTTAATACCTCAGAAGAAATGTCAAGCACCAGAGGGCTCAGGACAGGATTAATGTACACTAAAGTCCTATAAAATCATTATGATAATCCAGCCTGATCCCTGAAATTATAGACCATATAAGGAAAAAAACATAGCTGCTCCTAGATCAAGGTTTTGTGGACAAGGCACGGAGTTAAACCAGAGTTTTAAACAACTCCCCTCCTCTGCGGTGTTCCAGTACAAGGATTCTGTACTTAAGCATTGTCCCTACCAGCAAAGCAGGTAGTTTATTATTTCCTCCTTTCGTAGTTTTAAAGCAATATCATCAAAAGTCCAAGATGTATTGCCACTTGAATGTGAAAGAGACTAATTTATCTGTACCTCCTCATAGAACCATGGTTCTATTCTGGCTCTTTGTTTCTTTGCTGCCTCCTGGGCTCACAAGCCTGTGTGCAGACCACTTGCAAAGGCTGCAGAACAGCCCTGTGTCAGGCTTTTCCTTTGGAAGTTTCGCACTGTTATGCTGATGAAACCTGACTGTTTTACTTGGAAAAGATGATGTCATGAAAGCATGAGGCAGAGCGACAACTGAAATACCTGAGAACTTTCCAGGGCAGAAAAAATACATAAAAAGTGTAAAGAGAAGTTTCTCCCACAGGAGTTCCTGCTCGGCCTATGCTTCATCAGAGCAGTCTGAGCAAGCAGTTAATAACCCACTTCTCTGCAAGGATGGTTTAAAATTAAAATTACTTTTGTTTCTGCCAGTTTCTGTTTTGCCCTTGCTAAATATTGATTTGGAAACTGCCATAAATGAGACAAAAATTTGTTTGTGGAGCAACAAAAAATGGAATTGTAGAACTTTGGTAAAAAAGGTGGGGAACTCAATTGGGAATAGTCAGGAAAGACTGAAAGGGCTTGGACAAAGATTATACTGCAAGATTGGGAAAAGGACCTGAATTAAATGGAAGGACCTTGGGTTGAGGACAGGTGTGTCCAGACTGGAGAGAAGTTCAGGACTGAAGGGGCTGAGGAGGAAGGACAGAGGGAGACAGAAGCACCTTCTCTTTGCACTGTCCACCTGCAATGAGCACTTTTGCTTGGAGGAGATGAAGCATGCTTGGGATTTCAGCCATGCTCCCTCTGCTCTCCTGCCCCACTTGGTGCCAGGGCAATGGCAGCTGTGGGCTGTGGATGTGTTTGTTGTTTTAGCTTGGCAGACTGAACACAGAACTCAGCCAGAGAACAGACATTGCCTCCAGAAGGGGAAACTAATGAGAGGTGTTTGCAGAAACAGCCTTCTTCAGAACCCTGAGCTGGAAATCTGTAATTTATCCTTCTCTTTCCAGCACAAGTGCATCTGTCCTAACAAATTCAGACTTGCTTTAATTTAATTTTCTTTGTTTCTGTTTAATTAAGTTTCCTTGTACCTAAGAGAACAGTAAAACAATATTATTTCAATCCACATAAAACAAAACAAACCCAAGTAACATTTTAAGCAGAGCATTACATGCCAAGACATTAACCTAAAAATGAAAGGAAGGCCTTTTCTTTAAAAATTGCAGTGTCAAAGCTTTCATCTGGACTACCTCTGCCATTGCATAAATAGATTCAGATTGCCAAAGAAACACATGTAAAAATATTTTCTCTGTGTTCTTATATGATGTATATTTCTGAAGTAAGTTTACAAACTTCCTTGTCAAATTCACAACATATTCAAAAGAAAGAGTCACATGGTGAATACTGCCCTTGAACATGAACTAGCCTGAATTTAATGACTCAGTCCCACACAGATCTTTAGCTATTTTTTATTTTTGAAGGTGTTTGGATAAGGATACTGCTGCTATCGTTATGTGGCTGATTATTGTTTTTACTAATAATATCAGGCATGAACAGTGGCTCTCAAGCTCCTTAAATGGGAAACCAGGTTTAGCAGTCTGAGACTATCTTTCCTACTTGGGAAGGAGTACCAGTGATCCCAATCTCCTACAACTCAAGTAAGTTTCTTGCAGAGGGAAGACAGTGTAGGCAGGCAGTGCCATTGCTGCTCCTCCATGAAAGCTGCTCTGCTCCTGCAAGGGCTGTAAGCCCTTGGCTGAAATAATTATTTTCCTTCCACTTCATTCTCAACAGCTGCTCGTTGCCTCTTTGCCTTTCTGATTGCTTTTTTCTGTTTTACCTCCAGTAGTTCTCTGCACTAAAAAAGCCAAAAAAACTTGTTTCTTCCAATTAAGAACCTAGAGTAAAATTCCTAGCGTGGAAAAAAAAGGAATTTTTTTTAGAGAAAGACAAAATGAACAAAACCAGAAGTGTTCCTTTGTTAGAAGAAGGAATACTAAACTCAGTCTAGTTCTTTCAGACTCATGACATGAATCATCCTGCTCCCATGCCAGTACTTGACAATTTCACACTGAGATAAACCAGAAATAAATATGCAATACAGTATAAGGAATCAACAAATGGTAAACAAAAGCATTTAATTTGAAATATACATGCAATAGGGTCTATAATAATTAAAAAGATCTAAAACTTTTTTTTAAAGAATTAAAAGTATGTCAAGATAATGCTAATATATATATATAGCACCTACCCACAGAATGAGCCATTTATAGCATCAGTGAGTAACAAATGGACTGTATAATAAAATAATTATTTCATTTAAAATTATTGAGTTAAAAAAGGTCCATACTTCCAAATTGCGTACTTGAGGATTTGGAGGAAACTCACAAATAGCTCATTCACTCTGAAAGAGCTGCATGTTTCAGAATCAGCCAAGAAGAGAAGACAACATCTTTCATGAAGGCTCAGGAGTCAGGCAGTGGGAGACAATCAAACTGGGGAACAAGGCAATGTACTAAACCAACTCCAAACAGCAAAATCAGCTGCAGTTAGAGAAATATCTAGATTCCTTTAGATCCAGTGAGAAGGTACTCCAATAATACTCTCATAAGAGTGCACTCAAATGACATGCAGAATTATCTTGGACAGATGAGACAGGATCCTCCTCACCTGACTCTGACTGTCTAGAAATGCCTTATGATCTTCTGTGTGTGTTATATGGGTTCTTCTGTGTCTGAGACACATCCTGAGGATGTTGAATCCCATCCAAAAAGACTTCAGGAGAGGGTTCTTGTTTTCTATTCTCTACAGAGGCAAACTAGACAATTCTTATTAAGATGGGTACAATTAGACAAGATTTGCAGCAAGAGAAATCCAGTTAAATACTAAATAAAAAAAGCTCTTCACCATGAGGGTGGTCACATAATGGAACAGATGCCCAGAACTGCTGAGCAATGTCCATCCTTGGAGACATTCAAAAATAATTGAACAAAGCTCTGGACAACTTAATAAAACTTTGGAGTTTTAATTGCTTTGTGCAGAGAGGCTCCAGAGATCCCTTCCAGGCTAAAATATTCTGTGATTGCACAAATTCTTTCTACAGAACAGTTATATTATTTATCCACCCACAGATCCACATGCTTTCATGATTTTTCCTCTGTAGGCCCTGCTGTGTCATTCCTCCACACATCAAATTCTCAGAAAGCTGAAAGAAGTCTGGACATGGAATGGGACATGACAAGGTTCAGCTGCCCTCCCCACAACATACATTTTTTCAGTCATAAGTTTTTCACCATGATACATCTATTTGGTTCCAAGTAAGGGAAGTATAATGAATATTTTTAGCTTCAGATAGCAGCTTCTCTATTTAAAAAATAGCTATTGAATATAAAATGCTGAAGGGTTTTTGACAAGTGAAAACATATTAGCTGAATGTTTACTGTGCAAAACAGTTGTAGCATTCAGAAATACATAACTGATACATTTATGAATGCATCATTTTTTTAAAGAAGTTATTTTCAACATATTTACTTGCTTACTTTGACAGATGAATAGAAACAGGGACTTGATAGATGCACTTCTGCCTGAGATTTTTTGAACCATATGTGATACTTAGAACATTGTTAAAACACTAACTTGTATCTGTATAGACAGTCCTACATAATATCTACAAATAAAAAAATACAGTAAATATTGAAGAATGAGGCACTGATTGGAGAATAAGCCTTTTGTATTCCTAATATTTCACATTAATCAGGTTTAATTATCCTCAATTACGGTTCTGTTATGTAAGTTGTAATGTTTGTTCAAGGATCCTGTTTACAGAACTGATAAATGTTCAGCAAAGACCAGACTAAGAAAAGCATGGTTCTAGAGTCAAACTAGCTTGAAACTGCTACAAATTGTATGGAAGCAGACAGCAGATTCACATGATGTGCCATGATCACAGAGAGGTTCTCTTCCATCCCATTTGTTGCCTGCCTGACTACCTAAAGCACTTGGGCTGTGCTTTAAGCTGCCTCACTGGAGGTAGCTATTGAAAGCAGTGTCGAATCCCAAACCAACTGCTAAGAGCTCCTGTATGCAGCTCAGCTCTTGCTCTGTCTCCCTGAGCCATGTCCCAGCCTTTAAACAGGAGCAGTCCCTTCATTTTCCCCTCCCATACCAGGGCTCAGCTGCAGCCCTGCTTGATGCCTCAGTATCAACCATTTGCATCCATTGTAAGGGACTGAAGGAGGCCCCTAAGTACAAATACTCAAATTTAGAAGGGTTAAAATATTATTATGGCATTTCTCCAGCCCATATGTGCAAGTGACACCTTTATGTACCATTTCCAAGCACAGAAACTAAAACACAAAGTTTAAATCAGGCAATAGATTTTAAATTAAAAATTGATTAAACATTAGACTATTTCAGTTCAGGTATACAAGCAGAGAAATATTTCACTGTGTTTATGGGTAACTGTAAAACTTCTAATAAGTGATGTTGAGCTTGAAAGATGATTAGATTACATTTTTGATCTTAGTAGAATTAAATTCCATGTGACATATTAAATAGGCTGGGTAGAATTCCTGTAAGCATGAAATTAATGTTGTGAATATACTTGTATTTGATCAGCTGAAATATTCTCTCAAATATAAACTGTGTTTACTAGGCAGCACACTTATGATGATGAGCTATTGAATCTGGCACAGCAGTTTTAATCAAATCTGGTACTAATAATATAATACATAAGAAACAGACAAATGAATCAGAATTACTTCACATCAGAAGGGCACAAATGACTTCTAGATGAATGGATTTAGTTCTAGATGAATGGAGGTTTGTTCTATGTCTCCTCTCTACTGTCCTTCTTTTCTGGCACTCCTCTTCCTGCCATGTGGAGAGAAAAGTGACCACCAAATAATGATAGAAAAGCCATCTGCTTACATGATAGGTCTGCACTGTGTTTGGGCTCTCCATACATTCTAACACAAAAATGCATAAATGTCCAGAAGGTAATGGGCAACATTCTGCTCTTGTGGGTATGTGCAAATGCAAAGAATGCCTTTGTGAGTCACTGTAAATATTCATGTGGTGTCACTTGAGCAAAGATTTGAGGCTCACCACTCATTACATTGTAGTACTAATAATAATTTGCTAAATTCACACTGTCCTTGCTATGCACACAGTTCTAAAGGTCAACATTAAGTCTGAAGAGAACATCAGAATATTGTATCACCTAGTTATGGGGCATTTCAACTCTAGACACAGATTGTGATACACAGGGAACTGATTTAGACCTGTCCTGTCATCTGTACCTGCTAAATATCCCTCAGAGCACAGCCAAGCTCCCGGCTGCTTCAAGAATAGGGCAATCCCAAAGTTCATGTGCAAACATGGCTTGTCAGAAAAAGCAGAGAAACACCAAAAAATCCTTTAGAGTTGTGCTTCATCTTTTTCTGAAGACACATTTAAAATGGCTACACCTTAACCCATTTTTGCCTGAAGCAATTAAACTTTTTTACTTACTATTTTATTTAAGCCAGTTTATTTAACTGTTTTATTAAAGCCAAACAAAAAAAAAAATCTGTTTTTCCAGGAAAAAATAAAAATATTTTAGCTATTCACCTTAATCTAAAGTATAGAATACCATTTTGAAGCAGAAACAAATTGGAAAACACTGAAATGAAGACAAACAGGTGTTCTTTGCAAGAGGGAAATCAGCCCCAGGCAAATCAGCAGGGGGAACCTGAACAAGATGGAGAGAAAATGCATGGCACTGAATTTTCTTCTGGACAGCATTTGCCTGTGAGGCTCCTACGAAGGCCAGCTGTTATTAAAAACAGTTTTTCTTGGCAGAACTATAAAACACCACCTGTGTTCTCCAAGGATGGGGTTGATCCCAGCTGGATCCTAAAACTGCCTTTTGCAGAGGCCAGCACTATCAGTAGCAAATGAGAAACCACCTGCTTTGGGGCTTTTTTAATTAAACTATGTGGGGTATTGGCTTGGTTTGTGTTTGTACTGGGGGTTTTTTTTGAGGGGTTTTTTGTTTGTTTGTTTGTTTGTTTAATGGGCATGAAGCTCTTCACAGATTACCCACTCCAGGTTTGGATCTAAATTCCCCTCCTCTCCACCACCTAAGCACTTACTTTACATATGTTTGTTTTTCAGAGCTGGACTGCTCTAAGGGACAGAATCACAGAGTCACAAAATCCTGTGATCAACAGGGAGGCAGGGGGTGAAGCTGTATTAGTCCTCTCCCACTACACAACTATTCCCATCCCTGCAGACAAAATACTCTAGTTGGTCTTTCTTTTGATCAATAAATTTCTCCTTTATTTCCTCATGCACTTGATAAGCACATTTGTCATTCAAAAGCAATGACAAAGTTTCAATGGACTTTTCCATCGGGAAGCTCAGAGGCTGGCTCTCCTAATCCATTCAAATGAACTTCAGACTGGCAATGATTTCAATTAGATCATTTTGCAGATAAAATCAGGAAGAGCTCTTGTTTGATTAAGACCAGCCCTCCTCAAGCCAGGCTACAGAATTTCATTTGTATTCCTGTACTGGCCCCAAACTTTTGCATTCAAGACACATCTGAAGAGCAGCTCAGATTTTAACATTTTTCATTGTGTTTTATTTTAAAGGAAAAGCAGAGTAACACCTGTTTTACTACACAGCAAAAAATGCAAAGTCTCAGTGTTGTTTTCATGGATTGAAGTTTATAAATGCAAAGCTGGTCTCTGAAACCAACATTTTGCCCAAATAAATCAGTCTTGGTGGAAAAATCAGTTGGTGAAAAACTAAAGGAGAAAACTTATTAAGGACAATAAAAACTTTTTCTTTTTTTTTCGAAAAATTGTGTTTAATTCTATATTTGTATTTTCTTTTCTACTGTATTTTCTCACAAATGGTGGTGGGAGGTTATGTCCTAGATATCACACACAGTATTTTACAACACACTGCCAGTTAATGAATAGTTCCCTCGGGCTGCTATGCCTTTGGCTGGTAAGGTGTTCTGGTGCTCAGTGCTGACCATGGGTTTTGGTATTGTATTTGGTACATGAGCATATGCAACACATAATTATCTATTTCTTTATGCCAGATCCTGGCTCCCCTTTACGACCTTCAGCAGAGGATCTTTGTTCTTTGGGTTACACCACTGACATTGACAACAGCTTGCCTGGGAACAAGAGGGTTCAACCCAAGGACTGTATGACCATTGGAAAGAAACAACATTCCCCAGCTGGACAGCAGGCTGCACCACTGCAGGCACTGCTGAAACCCACTGCAGAGCAATAGCTCCTTCCTGTCTCTGGGGAGAGGACATGGGACAAGGCTGGGACACCCTCAGTGTCAGTCTTGCTGTGGGTGAAGGACAGAAGCACTGTCCTCTTTCTCCTCCAGCTCCTGACACCACAAATTCCATGCTTTGAAGATGAGACTTGAAGAGAAGAATGTAACTGCACCACTAAAGATCCCATTGCAGCGTGTGCAAAACATGCTTGGAGACACTAGGGTAAAAAGTAGTAATAATTCAAGCCTGAGGCAAGCACTTGCCTCAGAAAGTTCAGCACATGCAACAAAAGTTTGGAAAGCAATACCAAGTAAGGATCTCTTCATGGTGAACAGCTGATACAACCAGTTTCCAAGGTCCACCCCAGTACATGCATAACATTATTTTCTTCTGCCTTCTTAAGTATCTCTTTAATTATAAGAACTGAAAGCCTCCTGATTCTTGCATTATGGGGAAGTATAATTAAGCATACTTGAGGATTCCCTGTGCATCTTGCTATCCAGTAATTTTAATTGCAACGTTTCATTGCAAGTGAAGACCTAAGATTGGGGTAGTTAGACCCATTCCCTCATTCTGCATGGGTTTTCCAAACTGTTATCCACAGTCAAGCCTCAACAGTGCACTCCAATAGGCAGAGAGCTGGTAATTAGTCCTATGATTAGCACTATCCCTAGCCTGCTATTCTGTAGCATTCCAGTGTTTTGCAGTAGTTTCAGTAGTGGAAGAATCCTGGAAATATCTGACAGTTCTCTTACAAATGCCTGAATTATATTTTAAAATGTATATAAAGATGTTACATGCAAGTAAACATGAAAATATTTTATATGCATAAAAGTGCTGTTCTCCATATAATGATCTCATTACAGTTTGATTTCCCACCCAAGGCCTCTCTATGGGTGGGAATAGGAATTCAGAGAGATAATCTGTAGAGTGCTGAAATACTGATGACAGTGATCCCCATCTTCCCTGCTGACAGCTGAAGGGATCAGAGGAATTGATCTTCCCCTCTCTCCTTCTTTCCTGTCTTTTCCTCATCGTGTCTCTACTTGAGGGGGGAAAAAACCAAAAATAAACTAACAAACAAACACAAACAAACAGGAGACAGATGAAATATTATAAGCCTGTCTGAATTCACTCAAATGAACTATGGGACTAATTGAGCATGCATTGAAGCTGTGCACCTTTCGCTGCTTTAGAGGGGAAACCCACAGAACCTGGCCCTAATAACCCTTGTGAGATGTGTGCCAGGCTCGGGTCCTTGCCTTTTAACAACACTCAGTGCTCCCAAAGGAAACCACAAAGGCAGTCAGTCCATCACACAGCCATCACAGGAACCAGTCTCAGCCTTGTCTAATTTTATGTCAGTGAAACTGCGTCACAGTGCTCCGGAGAGGACAACATGTTCCTTGCATTTTGCTAGAACAGGGCGGATCATAAATTATTTCGGGGCATATTTTCCCTTGGGTAAATGCACTCTCCAGAATGTTCAATGTACTTGAGAGTATGTTGCTGCAGCTTGGCAAAATGAGTAGGAACACCAACTCACTCACCCATTATTTTATGTAAAACAGCTCTGTATTTGCAATTACCAGGATAAGTGACAGGACAGTACCCGACTGGAACAAGTGAAAGCTTCTGAGATTAATCAATTGTTCCCATGGCAAGAACTGTTCTGGAGCACATGCCAGGTTTGAAAAGAGAAATCCTTTGTGTCTTATTTGTTTGTTATCATACAATATGTGGTTTCCCCCCCACTCCTCTTTCTGATTTTGATAAGTGGATGCTTTGAAGAAGGAAAGCTCAAAAGGTCTCCTTCTTCTACCACAAGTACATTGATTTTATAAGGTCAGTTTTAATTCTGTAGTGAACACTAGCAAAACTGATGAAAACCACTTTTGATTTCTGTCTGAATACAGGGGGAAAACACAGCATAATAGTTTTTAAGCTATGCTTCAGATAAACGTAGAGAAGAAATCCTTTAGATACTGATAACTTGAGAAAAATAAATACTGAAAGACTTCCAAAAAACCAGTGTAGGTCAAATTATTACCGCCATGATAACACACAGACATGGTTTATATTTCAGACTGCTAATCCTGAAAAATTATACATGGTAATAACAGCAAGTTGAAAATGCTTCACTGCTCATGACCAGCTAAAACTCTGACCTTGAATTCAAAAGGTACAAGCTGTGTTAATACAGCAAAAAATGGCTTACTTCAAAACCGTAAATTCATTTGGAAAAATAGAGTATTTAAGCTCTAGCTAGCTAAACAGTTGAACCTGTGCCCAAGGTTGACTTTCCTCACAAATTGTTTTGATTGAATTAATGTCTATTGGTTGAGACAGAACCAAGAGCCAAACTTGGCAGAGGCCATGCATAAGTTTTTGAATTCCCAATATTTAGCTTATTTGTGTGTTTTTTCCCTTTAAAATACCAAACACCATGAAGAAAAAAGGTGAACAGTCGAAAATGCTGAGAGTATGACTGCCCAGTGAATCAGCCTAATTTTTCATAACCATACACAATAGGTCTGGGCAGAGTTTAGATCAGTATCAGACCTTCAGATTCCATATGCCCTTCAAACCCTTCTGCAACCCCAAATTATGTAGGAAACTATGTAGGAAAAGGTTTTGAAATGAGAATAAGGAAATGGAGCTGTAGTGCAGAGGCTACTGCTGGTATATCCTAACAAGAATGCCAGTATGATCTGAACTGCTGCACCAAAGCTCTTCTAAACCAGATTAGCCCATTCAGGCACCACAATAACGAAATCACTGAGACATGTGAAATGGAATGTCAATCCATATAGTCTTAATGTGTTATATCCCTTTTAGTCCCTTCACTCTGTGCTGTAGCCTAGGCTATCATAAAAGTACCTTCAAATCCCAAGATTTTCCCTATCTTGTGGGCAAAAAATAAAGCACTTTAGTTTTCTCTCTTAAAAATGTGCATTTGATTCATCCTAAGAGATGAAAATCTGAGATCTTGTCAGCAGTTTTGTTGGATGTAATTTCTGTAATAAAACAGAGGCTTCTAGTAGATTTAATCCCAAAAAGTTTCTTCAGAAACAGAGGTTCAGCTTTTCAGGGGAGCATATAAAGGGTATAGGGCTCTACAGCAAGGCATACCTCACATATTTGAAGCTATAATCAGCCATATTTTATTCCCAGAGGATTGTATGCAATTTAGTTTTATTTCTGCAGTTTAGCACAGAATGAAGCCCATGATAATTCTGACTAAAGCCTTTATTAAGTGACCATCTCAAATTTATTAAAAGGTTGGGTTCAAAGGTTCACATGGCTGAGGGCTTGCTGCATTTTTTCCTGCCATCCCTAGGTTGCATTAATTTTAAGAATAATTAGCAAATTACTGGAAACTCAGCATGTCTACAAAAGGAGATGGGAGTTTATTCTCCGAAATCTTTAGAAGTAACATATTCATTCTTGAGTCAGATCCAGACATATTCTGTAAGAAGTATTTTATTGTGGATGTTTATAATTTGCAGTGTGACAGTGTTTAGAAGTTCCAGTCAAGGACCAAGTTTTACTTATGTCATTGGAAGGCAGCCCCTGCCCTGGGGTTCTAGACACCTCATTTAAAAAGCCTAGTAAATAAAATTATGCCCATGCACTTTTCACTAATTTTAAGAAATAAATCAGTTCTTTAAGCAGTGAAAGATTACCTATGCTTCTTACTCTTTTACTGGAAAGCACAATGTCTTCTACATGTCAGAAATAATTCATGGCACTGTATAACCTAAATAAGGCCCTGCCTTTTTCCCATTAAATTCAATTGTAGTTTTTTTTCTAGACAACAGCAGAAGCAGAACCTTTGTTAGTTTTTATTAGCCTAAATTGCCCAGTTGTCATCTTAAACAGACAGCAGATCATCTAGATACCTACAGTGTAATTAAATAGCATTAGTGTTTAACAGAGCAGTAAAAGATGAGACACTTTCTACCGCTTGTCATTGCATTTCTTGCAGTTGTGCCTTTAGTGAAAAATCAGACTGCACTTTGTGAAGCACTGTATTTTGCTGACAGTTGTTGTTTTCTACCCATCAGCAGAAAAATTCAGAGAATGCATTGTCAAGCTCTGTGTGGAGATAGAGGCCTTGTCCCCTTGCATCTATTTATCATCCTACACAAATTTGAATACATTCTACGGGTGCTCCTTTTAGAGCCATTAGCACCAAAAATGGATGTCTTCAAGTGCAGGCCTACTCAGATATCATAAAGATGTGTAGAAAATAACAGAATGGCCTCATATATCAGTTATCAAAAAACTCTATCACAGTGTAGCTCTTGGGACCAGCTCAACCATGTGCCACAGTATAAAATGCAGTGTTTTTCATTTTACTGTCTCTAGTTCAGGTACGAGACAGTTAACTAAAACTAAAAATTGGGGTAAAAAAATACCAATATTCTTCCTTTTTAGCTATTATAAAAAGAAAGAACTGGTTAAAAATAGGATTTCTACTATTTCAAACCTTCTTTATCTTTCCAGATTTAGTACAAAGAAGCAGCCTATGCAATGAATAGCAGTTATTATAGAACACATCAAACAAATACTCACAATAATAAGAGCAATTTACCATGAACACAGTAAGTGTCTCACAAGATATTCTGGAAAAAAAAATCTGATGTAGGGTGCATTTGAATGTATAGAAAAAGGTGAAATTTTAAAACAGAAAAAAAAGAGATATGGGGGTGTGTTGAGAGAGATAAGGTGGAGACAACAATTTCTATAAATAAGGAATAAGTAAATAAGGAAATAGGAACTAGGCAATAATGAGGAAAGAGGGAATATACATCCTTTAGAGGCAACAGTAGAAAAGAAGAGTTAAGGAAGAAATGAGAAAATAAGGTCACATTGCCCTCAATATAATATTTCAATCAGTATAAAAGCGGCCCCCCTCCAGTAAAAAACTTAAACACATACTTAGCTTGAAGAACATAGAATTGCATCAAAACCAATGAGCTTATATGTCCAGCAGGCAGTTTTCCAGGGTCCAGCCACACACAGCCACAACTACAGCAGCAGCACAGGCCCCTATCCAGACAGATACTGCTATTTGCATTGCAGTTTTACCTTGGTGCCATTTACCCAGCCTGAAACATAAAGAGGACAGTCAGTTGCTGTATCTGTGCGGATTCTGGCAGCAGTCCTACACTTAAAACTGTCCACAGAGCTCAGGAGTTGTGCGTGAGACAGGGACTACTCCTAACAGGCAAAAAGGGCAAGGCAAAAGAAAGTTAAAAGAGTTATGCCATGACACTTGTTTACTTGGCCAAGAGCACCTCTTAGGGTCATAGAATGGTTTGGCTTATAAGGGACCTTAAAAATCATCTAATACCATGGGCAGGAGCACCTTCTACTCAACCACGTCACTAAAGCAGAGCTAATTTTCCATCTCAGCTACTGGCCTGTTTCTGCACTACCTTCTTTAGATACTGAGGGGTTAAATTTCAGTACTGCACTAAAAAGCTTGATATAGTTATACACCATTCACCAAATTTATGGTATGAACTTTCACAGTTTTGAGAAAATAATTCTTTTTTTCTCGCCTTCACAGAGCACAGCTCTGGTGTATTTGAACCAGACCTTTGGATTTCTAGAACATCGAGAAACCTATAAAATTCTGCAAATTTTAGACCCTGCTTGCATTTCTTTTCCTATTAAATATTGTGTCTCTTACATTTCTTCCACTTAGAAACTGGTTGCAGCAATTCTAAAATAGAAAGCTCAATAGCAGCAGTAGCCATGCTGTCTCTTCCAGAGTTTATAAAGTCCATTTCACCGTTTCCCCATTTTTTCCAGATCTTCTGAAAAAGTGACTACCATCTAAAGGCAAGCAAAGCCCTGACAGTTTCTTTGAAGTTTTAATCTGGGTGTTGATCACAAAGAGCAAAATTTGAGCATTTCAGTGATGGCAATAGCTTTGCATAAGGAAGGCTGTTATCCTTGTTTTGCCTGAGTCTTGGATGATATGCCATGATTTTTTTTTTGCAGGGAGTTTTGCCAAGTTACTGAAGTGATAGTGAAATAAATTTGATTTTTTGTGAAAGAGAATAACCCCAACTGACCCCAGACCTATTCAAGGACTGTGTTTGGTTTAATCTAGCCTGAACTTACTAGACATGTATTTTGCAAAACTTGTTTCAACACAGGTGGACATATCTCATCCAAAGTAAGCAGATATGACCAACTTCCAAGCAGATCAAAAGATGTGTGATTGTACTCATAGGGCAACAGTGCCACCCAAGCACACCTTGCATATTCAGATCAGCTGCTTTGGATCTGGAAGTACTTTCACAGAAACATAGGGCTTTTCAGTCAGAGCTAACTTGTAGGAAGACCTCATCATCCATGCAAGCATTCCTTGTATCACCAGTGAGTCAGGTTTCTTCTTCATAAGCATTACACGATTGGTTCTGTTGGTTTTCTGGGCTGATATTTCCTAGGAAACTTAGTGTAGGTATATGATCGGCAAGAATTCTTTTCAGAACTTGTTGTGGTTTTAACTGAGTTACATTTTTTAAACTCACTTTTGGAATAGCAGGGGATTTTTTTGTTAATAAGCTCATTTCAAAGAAAAATAATTTTGTTTTGATGTAACACTGATATGTTTTCAGTTCTTCTTTTTCCCTGCATTTCTGTTTAATGAGTACATTATTTTAATTAGAAGGGAGAGATTTACTTGGACTTGCAGAAACAAATAGGTACTATAAATAGATACAGGTCTTTCAGACAATATCAATTAAAAAGCCCACATAGTAACACTTAAAGCTTTTTTACAGAACATCTTGTACAAAGGCAAAAAACAAAGCCAATAAAAAAAGCAAACAGAAAAAAGTCAAACCTTCCCCTAAATAATATTTCCTCTAAATTCATAGAAGATGCTGACTTTTGAAAGGTACTGATATTCATGACTTTCTTTAAAAATCAAAATACATTGTCTTTTTTTATTACTATACAAAACTCTAGTTTGAGTGGACTAAAAATATTTAGGGAGGAAGGAGAAATGCATTTCAGAGTTCACAAAACAATGATGTTTTTCAGTGCTTCTTTTTTCCTTAGTTTTACAAATATGCACACAGATTTTCAGTCATGTCACTGTGTTCCTTTGAGTCCAATATTCTGCTCCCAAGCTTCCCCTTACAGTGCTCTGACCTCATCTGTGTGGCACCAAGCCCAAGGGGCCAACTCTTTTCAAGTCAACATGAGTTCAGCCTTTGTCATATCAATTTATCTTTCAATCACAGAGGCCACAAACCTGCTGATGAGTAAGTATCAAGAGTTAGACTGTAAGCATCAAGGGTAGCAGTCATCCTCATCACCTGTGACCTTTGTCATTGTCACGCTTGTGATGACCAACAAGTGACACCTTTCTGATCTTGGTTTACAAGGCAGTTGCTGGGTCTTGCTCCACAGACCCTTTTCCTAGTGAAAAATCCTCTTGCTCTACCCAGGCCTCAGCTCTGACCAATTGCCAAATTAACCTCCTTTCTTCTGCCATGTGACTATTAAGAAATTGCCCAAGGAGAGGAAAAGACACAGCACAATATGATGATCAGCAAGTTAATTACAGGATTAACTACCACCATTTTCTCTGTTCCTATTGCTGTCAATGGCAAATTAGACATGGCCTGGCTGAGCTGTGACTTTCTGAGATCTAACTGTGCCAGTTCAGAAAGCCTAAGCTACAGAGTACATGATCTTAGGAGAACACTGACATTTACTTGTCTTTTATACTGTTCTGCTACATCCAGCTCACAGCTCTGCCCTGATGCTACTAAGCAAATCCACTTATATGCAGGTCTTACTGCATTTACACAATAGCAAGACGACTTTCAAAATTAAATAATTTTTGTCAGTTTATAAGGTGAAGCTTTCCTTTTTTTTTTTTTTTATTTCTTAATTTCTGGTGAATCTTGAACCCTCACAAGGGCTTTAGTTGCTTGCTTTGTCCAGTATCTTTTCATTTCACTGCCACTGGATACAACATTATATAAGACACTTTGATGTTGTCGTATTTCCAGTTATACCCGCTCTGCAGAGCTTATGATTATCTTTCAAAGAAGCATGGTGTGATTTGGGAGACCATTGGATAAGCTGGTAGGTGATTGCCTGACTTTAAAATGCCAGAGGGACTCAGCTCACTCTCCTATTTGAGGCTAAATTTTAGGCAGCTCCAAAAAACTCGTGGCTGAGCAAGCTGTCTCACTTTTCCTCCAGCATGTTCTGCTCATGAAGTAGAACACCCTTGTTGAAGCCACCTCTTGGGCAGTTCATGCTACTGTAGCACACTCTGAGTGTTCCTGGAGTGCACCCAGTTAGTGACCTAAGCTCAGGTGATGCAGAGCTGTTCTCTCAGCCAGGGTGACCCAGGTGCCTGTGAATGTGTTGACATTAGTAACAGGTTCTGCTTGACGCTCCCATAAAGCAAGAACCTTCTCAGAGACATCAGGCAGAAGCTACCACACAGTAAAAGCTGATGCACTCACACTTACTGCTGCTACAGAACAGGTTTTTACCTTAAAATAAATAATATTCCCCAGACACAGTGAAAGACCTAACTGTTTAAAATTTAGTACTCCCTCAATAAATAAACAAAAAAAGTCCTTTACATGGCAAGACTGATACAATGCTATTTTCCTTCTAGATAGGTCTGGTCTCTCAACATATGAAGCATCTCCAACAGTCCCTGTCCTAAATATTTGTTTGGAAGAGAGAAAGATTCATGAGAAAAGATTGTTAATAACTTTGGGATTCTATTTATGGCTGTTGTAGTTCCTGTACACGACCAGAGACCAACAAGCTGGCAACATAGTTCTGACTTTAAAGGGACATCAGCTATTTCTTCCTTCTAAGTTTATTGCATGTCTAAGTCAATTTAAGAATGATTATCCTGTTTAAATATCTTTCTATCTGCTGTAAACTCACATAAATATTTAGTTTAAACAAGCATCTCCTTGCAATCAGCAACAGGCCCTTCCCATACAAATACAGCTGGATGTTTTGAAATCGAGCATGATGAACTGTGAAAATACAAACCAAAAAATGTTAACTGCACATTCTTACAAAGCTGCATTTTTGAGGCAGTGTTTCCATCCTCTGAAATATGAACTGTTTACACTGCAACGACTCTGGCAAAATGTGAGCTCCTTGGTGGGTGGCTGAATGCTCTCCAGTGATGATTACAAGAGGAGATCTTAATATTCAGCCTGCTAGAAAAGAAGAACTCTGAAGGGTGAGGGGGTGAGGGATGAAAGGTAAAAGCAATCATGCTATTTTAGGTGTCTACAAGTCTTCATCAGAGCTTGTTATGATCTGCTGTGTTCATGACGAGTTCAGTCACTGGTGCCTGGGCATTGCTTCACCCTGCCCATAAGTGGGTACTTACATTTGATCAGAGGGATTTCCTCTTGAACTCCAGTCGACTCTATGTGACCAGTGTTATGTACGCCTGCATCGTGGATCTCCTCCGAAACACACTGGCATTTTTACAATTGATTTAAGGAGAATCAGAATCAGCAATTTTCAAGATGTAGGAAAAGTAATTACTACTGTGGAAACTTACTTAATTGCTTCATAGAAAGGAGCATTTTTAAAGGGCCATTAAATAACTAAAATCAAAGCATGCTTATTAGCTAAGTAAGATTATTCTACATTCACTTCATCAGTAGTAGAAGTAATTACTTTTAAGCTTTGAGATACACCAAACATTTCTTTTTCCACATTAAACTGCCAGAAGTTATTGTTCCTCCTTCTTCGCCTTTTTTTAAATGCACAGAAGAAATTTATGGGGAAATAATGGTTGGACATAATTTTTTACCTCAACAAAGTTTATAAAATTTCTTTGACAATTGCAGAGTACAATGATGCATAAAAAAAAAGTCATGATTAAGAAGACTGACCTAGGACAAGTTACATAACAGATGGTTTAGCTAGAGAAGCATAGGTGTTATACATCTGACAAGCTTCTGTCTCTACAGATCAGTACTTATTTGAAAAGCCACAGAGCAATGTATTAGTATGCAAACTGAATAAGGAAAAAATTTCTATATTTAGAAAAAAATGCTTACTACCCAATTTCAGCTGTTAGAGAACAACTGTAATTTACAAATATTACAAATTAAAAATATTTTTACTCTTTGGATACTGTTAGCATCATCAGTGGGTAAGTAACAAAAGCACAGTTCAAGTCATTGCACTGAAATTTGTATTCACAAACAGTGAGGCACAGGTTTGAGGCCATTCCAGAGCTTTCCTTTGGATCAGGAATGTGCTGGGGATTGCATCTGACCCCTCACTGGGCAGCAGCTGAGGGAACACTGAAACAGACCTGTCAACCAGCAGTCAATTTTAAAATGCTGTGTGTCTGGTCATACCTGCAGTATTTATTGGCTGTTGCCACGACGCCAGGAGGCTGCTCCCGCCAGCGATAGCAGGAGCAGGAGACCCACAGTGTTTGCTTCCTAGAAATGCCAGCCCCAAACACTGGGGCCATACACACCTTAACTTTGTGCCTCAGCATTTAGCCAGTTCTCCAGCTCCTTTGTGCCCAAAGAGGAATGCCCAGTGACATCAAGGCTACATCAAAGACTTCAGTAGAAAACTGTCTTTGTTTTCTCTATCTTACTGCTATGAAGCTCCCTACAAGAGAATTCAATGGATCATGCACGAAAAGTTGAGAAAATCACAAAAATCTGAACCTAGTAAATGGAAATTGTAAACATTTACATATATTATATTATAAATGAGTAAAACTGTCTTGTTCAATAGAACCTGCCACATAATTGAACCGTGACATGTCTACTTCAATAACTGTTACTTTGATAATAAATGTTGATAATAAAAGACATCCAAAATAATGAATTTATATGAAGTTGCTAATGCCAAACATTAATGACGTTAAGGTGATTGTAGCAAATAGAAGAGATGATTGTCTGAATATGTCCAATATTAATACTCAGAATTTAATACCTACAACTAGTTCACTAAAAAAACCCAATTTTTGTTTCAAACAATTACAAGGTTTTTTATTGTCTAGTTTTTGCTTTCCTTAACTGCAATCAGGAGAAGATCTGAGTGTGTATCTGGTTTTCTTTCAGGTTTGGGTTTTTTTTTAATGTTATTATTTAGCAGTTCAGCTGAGATGGCTTGAAATTAGATTTAACTAAAATTACATTGAAGTGGAACAACAATCACTAAACAGTATTTAAAAAAAAATTTAAAAAAAGGAGTTATGCTTGTTGATTTTCCCTCTATAAATCAAGTAAAGAGCCTACTGAAATTAGGAGCAACTGAAAGTGCCTCTGGCATGTCTCTGCTGATTTTAAATGGGGACCATAAACTTACAGCATTAGTATATACTATAGGATGGTGCAACAGGGATTAGAACAGGGAACCAAAACAGGTGACAACAGAAGAAAAACACTGTCTGTGGACCTCCTTCTCTACAGATCATGGCAAACAGTTATCAGTTCTTCTAACAGAAAATGAATTCCACCTCATTCACAATTACATTATATGTTTAGAAGGAAATCAAGCATTGACTAAATTAATTTAAAGCAAGTCCCAACCTCTCCCTTTCTTTAATGGTTTCAACAGCAGGCAGACATGCTCTCCTTGGTTATCAGCTACCGGAGTGTGTGCCTACAGAAGTCTGGTCTAGGTACCAGTCACATTGTTCTTGTCTTTACCACAGCATGTTGGATTCAGCCTCTAAATACATATTTTTTATTTCTTTTTAATTTCCTCATTACTTTCTTTTTAAAGCATCTTGCAAATATTTAGCAATGTGAAGGAGTTGTCATAAAAGTTCAGCTTATTACTGGGTAGTTTCCTTCTGGTGCTTCTTCACAATTTCAGTGCAGAGAATTGCCAGACCAGTCCTGTTAGGATGAACAATTCTCCCTGGCTCCCTGGGGTCTGTTACAGTGAAGCTAGACTGTACTGGGACAGCACTGACAGAATTTTAACTTCTTCCTTTGCAATTAAAAGAATGGAAACAAAGTGGAAGGACACCAGGGTAACCACTGTGCTCTCCAGAGAGCATCCCATGGCATGTCCTGTAGATGACTGGTGGCCCACAGAGCACAACTGAGGAGCTGCTGGAAGAGAGGTGGTTCTGTAATGAGTTTGCTTTGCTTGCAAGTGACTTAAATGTCCACTTCAAAGCATATTTTGCTACCATATATTTTACGTCTTATACAAAAATCACAAAGACTTTTCTTCAATTAAAATTTTAGTGCTGAATAATACTCATAAAATCACCATAATCCCTAAGTTTTTCACATTCTACCAACCCACAGAATCATTTCACATCATTTTAGGAATAACATCCAGGCCATGTAAAGAGGAATCATGCTAATTTTTCTCAGATCATGATACTAAACTGAGAAACTACAATAATAGCATTATAACTACAATAGTAGCATTAATATTGATTGAAATAGTATTAGACATAACAGTATTAAAACTGTTATTTTAATATTTTTAAATTAAATTTCCTTTCTTATTTAAAAGCTATGTTTTAGACTATAAAACTTCATAATCTGATTTACTTCTTTAAGGCAATAAAAAATGAAGTCAGTTGCATTGCTCTTTAATAAACACTGAGTAATTTTGCACACACAATCAATTCAGGGATGAATATGTTATGCACTTTTCTGATTATGGATACAAACAGGATGGAAATTATGTGATGTATTATGTAGGAGAGATAAAAGGAGTGGTTAGGCAGAAAGTACAGGCAAGAACTTTCAGTGTCTCGGTTATGGGGTTACTCACCACTCTTTAAATAGGCTTCATGGTGTACTTTGTTTGAACACCACTTTTCCAAAAAGCAGCCAGAGCTTCTTTCCTTTGCTAAAGCAACCACCCTTAAATTTAGAACAATTTTGGAAAACACTGAGAAATCTGATGCGTTATGAGAGCTGATTTTTTGCTTACAGGTAAACAACATACACATTTGAAATTCATGCCCTCTTTACTATACTGTTCCTTAAATGCAAGGCAGTAATTTTTCTGCATTCTCAGATAACGTCCAGAAATAACAGAAGAACTACTGATAAGGTGAGGCTCTATAATAAAATTTTCTATATGTCACAAAGGTCAGTGAATGATTTTTAAAAAGCAAAAAGATAATCCAATAATGATGCATAGGAAAATGTTTTCTTTGGCTATCAGAACCTAGTGAAAATACTTTCTTTCTTTTTAATTTTTCTTGACAAGTCAAAACAACAGATTATTTCTATTTCTTTTGTTCTTAAATACTACAGTATAATTAATGTGGGCACTCTCATTTTATTTTAGTGCTTGAAGTATCAGTCATTGTTCCATGATACACACTGATTTCATTCATTACTATGAAAACCCTTTTTTTATGTATGTATCTATATGTACAACTTTAAGACTTCCAAAATATAGATAAATGGTTATAACTTTATCATGATTATTTTTAGCAACAGATGTTGCTAAATATTGCATGAAATCAAATTATTCATGCTGTTCAAGTAAGCCTAATGAAGCCATCCACCTTTAGGAAGAACTACTTTCTAATTATAAAAAAAAAAAAAAAACAAATACAAAAACCATTAAAATAAGCTACACGTAAATGTTCACTTTTAAACACAGTAAAATTAGACTCTTTTACCTTCTTTCATTCAAAGTTGTTTTCCCAGCTGTGCCCTTAACTGTGTTTATATCATATTTATTTTAGTAGAAGAATGATTAATTATTTAGGAAATAGTACAACAAACAGTTTAGACTTAAAAGATCTCCCCAGGGCTTCTGTTTAAAAAAGTCAGAAAGTCACAGCTATGGAACCCAGGAGCATACCAAAATGGTCTGAGTGTGGTGCCTCTGATACAGGGGTTGTGAAGTTTAAACTGAGTAAGTTTATAAAACATCAAATATATATACATGTGACAGAAATGTGTCTATTGAATCATAGCCCTTTAACATACAGATTCTAACCAGATCTGAAAACTGATGTAAGCTAAATTCAGTTTTAGCATGCAGGCATTCTTAATAATAATTTTTAATGAAAAAAATTATCTCAATATGTTTGAATATTTTTCATTATTTTATTTCAGGGCAATAAGATTAAATAAGGTACTATTTTAAAAGAAAAATATAGGGGTCATGAATGTTTTTTGTGTCTATTTTTATTATTTTATTTTTAGCATGACAGAAAAAGTAATTTAATTTAAGCTGCCTAAAAGGTAGCAGCATAGTTTAAGTGTAGCCTCATTTCTTAGGCTCCTTTACAGTTATCATCACCTTCAGAAAGAAATGCATCTTCCCTCTTCTGAAGAAAACTCCTTGTTACTTCCAAAGGAAGTAGCTGTGCAATCCTGGGCCGCAAGATCAACAGCCAACATTCTGCAACCTGCAAACCCCTGCATAAAAATCAAGTAGTTCACATCTGTCAAAGCCAAGGTAACCCTTTCCCAGGTATTTGGCCATTCTGATTTTACTCATCCCCTTGGACTGCGGCTCCCTCTCGCACCAGCTGCCTCCAGAAGTTCAGGGACATCAAATGACCTCAAGGAGGAGGGGCAGCATGGGAACCCTGGCCATTCCCCAGGCTCAGCTCTGCCAGGGGACATCAGGCTGTGACCAGTCTTTGGGGATGGGGACCACACAGTATGAATTATTCCATAGTCTGAAAACAACACAGGCTTCCTGATCTTGTTCTTTCAGTTCAGAACAATACAGCCATACAAGGCAGCAAGACTTTCCACAGTTTTAGAAATGGTAGCACACACTGAGGAACACTGTAATTTTTTTTTTAACTTTAATTTTCTTCTTTGAGGTGAGACCCAGATGTCATATCTTGAGCTCTAATAAGAGCACAAAGAATCTTCATATTATCCAGTCAAAGCCAAGTAATGAACTCCTCAGGAAAAATATCCTATGAAAAAATGCCAAAGCAAATAAAAAGTCTGGCACTTTCCAAATTACAGTTTTCACAGATAACTTTATTTATCCAATTCAACTTTTTATTCCTGAAGCCTTTAAGATCAAATACTGCTTTTGGAAGGCTTGTGACTCTGAGAGGTTGAAACATGAAGATGTTTGTAACGTCACAGACAATGAAACCACTGATCAGCATGAGCAAGAACATATATAAAAGAGAAAAGCAAAGAGCTGCAGAATACAGTCGCTTTTATCTCTAAAGGGACAGCTTAGCATGGTAGAAGCTCACTAAATGGCAAGAGATACAATATCTCCAAAGTAATAAGACATCAAAATGATTTCTCTGTTGTCATTTAAAACATAAAAATTAAATTAAGTGGATAAAAATTGTCTCAATGACTGTTGCAAAATAATTCAACAAGCAAGTCTTTCCTTGGGGCTGCAGAAGAGATGAAATAATTGTGACTTAATCTGTTAAGTGTGCACAGTGCTGCACAGAAATCAGAGAAAAGATGATACTTCCAGCTAGTTTTCTGATTAATGATTAACAGAGATTAGTAAATGTCACTATATAAGACAGACAATATATCTTGCATGGACAGTTTTATTCTTTAGAAATTCCTGTTTCTAAATGGGAATCATCTGGAGCTCTTTCACTGTGGGAAGTCAAGGTAGAGTAGTAGTTAGGTATAAACCCAAACCTTACCCCTGTTGTCTTTATCCAAATGCTCCAAAGTGTTGAAAATCTAGAAATAACCAATTCCACCCTGTTTCTGGCCTAAGGACAATGTAGGTTTGCTTTATGCATCCGTTGGGAAGACAAACTTTAAGTGGAAAGATCTGCCTTTTATAAAAGCACTACCACATGGGAAGTGATTGGAAGTCATTCTTACACTGCCAGTTGATATCCTTACCAAATGGTCAGATGCTATTTTCCCTAAGTTGATAAGCTCTCACAACAAACATTGTCTTCCTCAGTGGGATAGCAAAACCATACAAACATACTGTGGTCACTCAAATTTTTAAAAAGGAACATGTGTAAATTCAGTAAGGATGGATAGGTTCTTGCTACTTTATGAGAGATCTCATTTATTATAGATGTATTTTTAAGAACATTAAGAGTTGGTAAATAGAAAAAGAATATTCCCTATTATAATTGAATAAATGATAATAAATTAAAAATATTATACAAGCTTGCTTATTTTTCTATTTGCTCAATTATAGAACAGGCCATAAGTATTTACAGACTGAGACACTGAAAACAACCAGCTCCTGGCAGACAAGATATGACTGAACATACTGCATGAAGACTGGCAATATTAATCTTCACTGTTTAATACAGCAACCCAAAAAGGCCATCTGTTTGTCATTTGCAAATGTTTCATAAAACCTACTGAAGCATGTGGATGGCTTGTTGGGTCTCTGATAAGAGACAGGAAAGAAGAGCCACATGTATTAATGATATTAATTTCTAATTGCTTATCCTTTAGGAAATAAGCAATACTGTTTCTGCTGAACATGAAACAAAAATGTTTAAAGATGCAGATGGGTGTATGGGCACAATCAGCTGCTTACAGATTAGTTTGTAGAAATTTGAGCTTCACATGTGAATGCTGTATCCAATTATTTGTTTTCCCTGTTGATGGCTCATACTAATTAAATGAAAAAAACCCAAAATATAAAAAAATTCACCAACAAGCAAACAAACAAACAATCAAACAAGAAACAGGAAAAAAACAACAGGAAAAAATGCTACTTGGTATGAATACCGTGAACACTTTCATTATTGATAAAAGACAAAACAGGAAGAAAGCTCCACAAAAAATAATGTTTTATTAAGCAAGGCCAGCCTGACTCTTGCAGCCTGACTCATCTTTTGGGCTTGATGAGGAGTAGCAGATCAAAACACACAATAGAGGTTCACAGCGATAACTAATGAAAAAGGAAGTACTCAGAATGAAAAACTAAATCAAGCCAATGGGAGGGCCAGTGTTCTTGAGTCACATTAGCTCTTTGCTCCCCACAATTGTTTGCTGAATAAATTTCAGGTCTGCATAAATAGAAGGAGAAACTATAAAAAGACACTTGCGCTCTTAATACAAAACGTATTATTTTTCTCTTGAACTCTGAGTCTTTGTCATTTCTATTTATACTTATTCTATTATATTTATTCTATTTGACAGGCAACTAGCTCCCTTTCAGTGAACAAGGCTGGGTAATTAGCAGTACTGTCAAATTTATGTCTACCAGGGACTTTAATTACCATAGAGGAAGCCTAGTTTCTTTAGTGGGCAACCAGGTTTGTGACACACTGTTGTGATCCAAGTTTTCTCATACTTCATTTTCAGGTTTTATTATAGAAAGAAAAGTGTTCCTAAACTTGATATCTCAGCTGATTTCTGCAGCATTGATTTCTATTTCTTTTTAACAGTATCACAGTCCCTCTCGTGTTGAAAAAATGTGGTCAAAACATTGCCCAACCTGTCTTTTTACCTGATTTCTGAAAGGATGAGTCTACCTACATTAGATAGCTTCTTCCAGGGCCAGACAGATCTTTAGCCAACTAGTTGTGATCAAACATCTAGAAGTCATACCAGAGACTAGGATGATTACAGCTTCCCCTTTCTCTCCCACATTATTCAACACCACTTGTGCCTGACAGCCCCATTCACAGCATGTCTGGCTCAATCCCCAAATCAGACATATTTTCTCAATTAATTGATGATGGTCCACAATATGTTTTCCACAGTTCTGATCTCATCTTTCATTAGCAGAAGGGAGTTTGATTAGCTTTTGATCCAGAGAAGCATGGTTTAGTCTGTTACATTTTCAAACAGGATCGATTGTTGAAAATTGTCTTGCAGAATATTATCTGTGAATGTTTCACAGGGCTGGCAAAAGGCTTAGACACTGCCTGGCAATCACATTTCTGCAGCACTCTCAGACAGGAGTAATCTATTTTAAAGATGATTAAGAGTATGTATATGTGATTACATTAAGGCACTTCACCTGTTCCTGCTGATCAGATCATCACTGATCATTAAATGAATATGTGCATGCTCTTAGTGATTCAATGGCAAGGTAAAGTACATAATTTTATAATTTCACTATGTCAGATACTTTCTTAAAATGCTATGAAGTACCCAAAACTACATTCAGTCTTTCCCAAGTACAAATACCCAAAGAACCCCTAACAACCCCCTTGCTTCTAAGTTACTACCTGCAGCACATTGGCTAATTCCTTTCCAGTTTAATTTAAAGATTTCCAAGCCCTAGGCTCATCATAGACAGTATTTACAATTCTTTTGGATAATTCCCAGAAACAGATTAAAAGACATGGCCCAATCTAAGACCTAGACAGGCTGTTGAAGAACAGTTTAAAGTCATTTTGGACTGTAAACCCTCATGACTGGGCTATGTCACAAAGGGCTGGACAACAAGAAGGCAAAAGATCCCATAACCATATAGAATTTGATCCCTACTGATGTCCTGTTAACATAGATCTGCCTCTCTGACAATTTTAAAGCTTTCTAATGGATAAATACATTTTTAGAAAATCTAGATGATTTCTAGAAAATCATCTGTGAGATGAAATTACAATCTATTTTTCCACCTGATTCATTCCCCCTGGCATTTTTCTAAACAAATAGAAATGTGTTTTAGAGACCTGCAGGGCATAATATGATAAACTGCAGTAAGTTTCAAGGAAAAATAATGTCCTCTTGATCAAAACCATTGATTAGAGTATCTTTATTAGAAGCTGAGACAGTATCTAAGCAATTCAGGTAGTCTAAAGAATTGCAAGATGAGAAGTGCTGAAATGTATGCTATTTTTACTTTCAGCTCATTGAAGTCTTCCATTCCTATTAATAGAATTGAGAAAAAGATCTATTTTATTGCCCATACACTAGACAAGGAAGCCAAAATATTCATTTCATGCATAGCAAATTTTGTAGTACATGACAGACATTGCCTAACAACTATCCAAATTCTAGAACAAGTTACAGTCTACACTAGCATGTTCTCAGAGTCTACATCAATGTGGATGCTGCATTACTGTGCAATTAAGGCAAGATTTTAGTTCTAAAGATTAAACTTCACCATTTCTGCTCCTAACTGTGTCTCTGTTAAGTAACAAAAAAAAACCAAAAATAAAAACCAAAATATATCAGGTGATAATCCTTGACTAAATTTTCTCCAGAAAGATTATAAGACTAGGAAAGCTGTTTTTCTTCTGGGAGACAATATTTTAGCTAAGTATCTCATTCAAACTGAGTAACTTTTCCAAATCTTTTAACCTGTGTGGTTTTTTACCCTTGATAACATTTTCTGTTGCAAATGCAATAGAATTCTGTCATTATTCTCCTCCTGTTTTCCTAAAGCCTGGGGCACTGAAATCTTTTAAGAGACCCATTGTCTGTTTTCCTCTAAAAAGGAGCAAATTGTTTCTGCTGATACAAAGACACTTTCAACAAAAGAATTGTTTTACCTATGATCAATATTATATTAAAGTGTTTTGCTGACAAGAAATTTAGCTGATCTTCCCACCCCAGTTTAGTATTAGAAAGATGGTTGCTTCAGCTTGAAGATGGGAAAAGGCTTTGGTTTTAGCTCTACTTTTCCCTAGGGGGCCCTAGCTGGAATAACGTTCATTTTCTGCTCATCTCTATATTCTCCCTCAAAACTGGCTTTACAACCCTAGTTTCCAGTTTTTTCATATTGCATCTGACTTCTCATGTCTTCCCTTATTCCCCATTCTCGTGCTCATTCTTCATTCCCAGGCTCATAGCTCTGACTCCAGCCCAAACCATTTCACTCCAGGCCAGAGTGCATCTGCTGGTTATGCTTCTTTGCATGCAGCTCAGAATTATTGGGTCACCTTGAGGTTCTTGTCCACAGACACTCACAAGTCCTTCTCCCCAGGGCTGGTTTCAATCCATTCTCCTCACAGCCCGTCCTTGGGATTTCCCCAGGTGAGGTGCAGGATCCTCCCTGCAGTGTGTGCAAAGGGCAGCAAGGCCAGGGGAGAAGAAACGCTGCCATATTCACTCTGTAATGGAGAGTTTCCAACATATGGTTAAAGGAACCCCTGTAGATTGCTTTCCAAAAGCTTCCTTCTCTGGAAGGAAGCAAATGTAACATTTTCTCAGAAAGAGTTAATGAAAACTTTTTAGTACTTCCATTCTCTTTGTATAGAGCTACCACAATTCATGCTGCCATCAGCATACAGCTTCAGGCAGCAAACAGCTGCTAATTTCTCTGGTTGGTAATCCATCACTGCCCAGTTGCAAATAGCACTTCTATCACAAATTCAGTGGAACTGTGAACTGATAATTATCAGTGACAAACATGTTGAGCCATAGAGTCTTCCTACTTTATGTTCAGTCAAGTGTCTCTGATGCAGCAACAAATTCATTCTCCCCAGTGGTTCATGAACTGTGTGTTAAATACTAAATAACACAAAAGAATGCCAAGGTCTCTACTCAGGAAATTATTTACAGAGATGCTGCAGATGCTGTGGTGGAAAAAAGTCAAGCTGCTGGATATGCATTTGGGTTTTCTTACACTGCCTCTGAAATAATGCTATGTGCAATTCTACTTTCAAGAGTCCTGACAATTATATTCTTGCCCTGTATTTTTTACATATAGCTGAACATTTACTCAGTCAAAAAAAAGTCTTTCATGATGTGTTTCTCCTGATTCAGTCAACAACTCAACCTGTCTGTCTCTGGGTTTTAGAGCTGTAGATATTTTGGTCTGAATTCACTTTATCAAATACTCACAAGTCCAAAGAGACGTGGCTGCAGCACACTGCAGACTGGTTCCTGTCTCCTAACATGTTTTATCTTTACTTCTGGGCTGAGCTTGGCTGCATAAGCCAGAAGGGATAGGACTGAGAGCAAGTAACAAATATTCTCCATCATACAAGGACAAGTTTCCCAGTAACTTCTTTCTCCATCAGCAGGTTCTGATGAGGCACAGGTCCACATTCTAGAGCATGTGTCCCTGGCTTCAGGATCCATTTCAAGGCCCAGAGAATGATTTTTTTCTGAAGTTCAAGCCAATATTTTACCCTGTACCTCTATATCTTATTTTTTCTGGGGCTCTGCTGCTTGTCTAACTCCCCAGTAATTCAGTTTAGCTCACTTGCACAGTGGCCTTTGGAAGTAGCAGACTTTTATTCACCTGGGTTAGTTTGCTGATGGTTTGGGAAGCTAATCCAGCTTTCAAAGGACCAACACGAGATCCAGCTGCGGGGAAGCATCAGAGATGTACAGCAGGATAGGTGAGGAAGGAGGGACATGACCATCTCTGTAAAAGCAGCAAACAGGGAAGTTGGTGAGATTCTTTACCTTAAGGTGTTTCTCATTCTCCTCTTGCAAATTTCACCTCTTTTGGAAATAAGAGAGAAGCTATAATAAAGCCTCCTTCCCCAGAATATTTTAGCTTAATATAAAACCAACACAGAAACGAAGTTTTGGAGTTTTCTTCTATCTTGGCAGGGTTTTTTGTTTGGGTTTTTGTTTGGGTGGGGGTCTTTTGTTTCTGTTAGGTTTGTTGGGTTTTTTTCAGAAGCGATTGTTCACCTTGCTGTCTGCCTTTAATGCATTATTTTGTGCATACTTAAGACACAGCTGATCCCCTACAGACCACAAATATTGCCTAATAATAATATGCTTTTGAAAGCAGTGATGGGGAAACAGTGTTGGCATAGGTGAATTAATTGAATCATCTGTTCATTCTTTTCTGCAGCACATTCATGGCTTTCCTCTTAGTTCTTACCATAAAATATAGCACTAATTGAAATTTAATAATAGTCACGAATCCCTGTGTTAATAACAAGTACATTGGAAAAATTATTAATTGTTACTTGGAAGGTACTTGCTGGCAATCCTCTATTAATGTTTTCATATATATTATTTACAGTGAAATTTCAGGTGGTAGATTAATTCAGCCTATTGAGAACACTGCTGAGATGTGGAAAAACCTCAAAAAAAAAAAAAACCCTACACAGAAGGAACTGACAAATTTTGAAATTATAGAGCAGTTTTCAAAGAGGTAGGTCAAGAAAGTCCATGCCATTATTCCAGATACAAAGTATTAAATTAAATGCCTAAAAACAGAAGATGAAAACAGTGCTATGCCCCTATCTACGACCCCTCAGTCATACCAACCATAACAAATGATAGCCATTGAAGTGGTATAAGTTTATAGGAATTTTAAGAAAGATGGAATATATTGGCTAATTGTCTAGAACAGAAAGTGGTTAAAATTTAAAACTTTTTTATTTTCAGGGTATTGTCTTTTTGCCCACGAGTCAGATTATTTAGTTGACAAATGAAAAGTCAAGAAAGCAATAAATCTTATCTTCTTCTTTCAGCTCAGAAATAAAAATGAGATGGAGAGGATCTATTGAGTCTAACTCTTTGAAAGACTTGGTCTTCTCCTGATTCGCTTCAACAATTAAGTACTGTCAGAATTTCTTCCATGAAATAGAGTAATACAAGCACCTGATATTTTTTATTGCTTTTATTAAAATGAAGCAGGGTTTCTAATTCAATAGAAAGGAATCTGGTTTTTGTCTAAGTGGGTCCTAATTTTCAATCAAATGCATCTTGCCACAACTTCCAATATACAAATGAATTACTAAGTAATGAAGAAATACATTGTTTACATTTTTACATATTGAAAACAGTTAATAAACAATTACAAACAACTGTAACACTGTAGAAGTTGCTCAACTTAAAGAGAATTTATCTTTTGTAAAGATGAATTTTCAACTGTAAATGTAAATTTACTTGAAAGTCACAAGTCAAATTAGTAATATTGGGAATAACATTATACAGAACCTAACTGAACTGTAAAAATGCAAAAAATGTTTAAAAATATACAGTTTTTTGATGACTAATTTAAATCACGACTTACGATCAGTGAATTATATCACTTAGATTAAATTTTATTAACAGGCAGAGGGCAGACAAAGGCTGAAGTGTGTATTGTGATAACTGAGAATTTATCACTAGACCAGATCTGAAAATGAAACAAGCAGAGTTTTTTCTGAGAATCCAAATATTGAACTGCTGTTGTGTAAATATTAGATGTGATCTATACATTATCTTTGAATAATAAAACAGACTTTTCAAACATGTAGCATAATTAAGAAACTGTGGTTTCATTTCCACTTGCAGTGTTAACACCAGTGATAGTGATAACACTATAAAAAGACAAATTCACTGTTCTTTTAGTTGTGGATTAGTTAAAATGTGCCTTACAATTTTTGCGATTTCAATGTCAGTAGGTTACCATAAGCTACAGTTTGTTGGAGATTAAACTAGTGACTTGAACCATAGCCTTTTTCTAATTACACAAATAATGTGAGCAGTAAAGCCCTGGATTACACTTCTTCCTATAAGTAAGCAATTTGCTGTTCTAATTCTGGCTTGCACTAAGCTTGAATCAAATTACATGCACGTTAGACATATCCAGGATAAACACACAATTTCACAATCAAAATAATTTCTTGCAATTTCATGTTCTGCTCTTTTTCAGGCTCTATCCCAGTAATGTTTATTACTCTTAAACAAATCTAGATCAATTTTGAATTAATCATAAAACAGAAATAATTTTTTTGTTTATTACACGCCAAGGACTTTTTGTTCCTACTCAAACATACTCAGCCTTGAAGCTAAATTTCCTAAGCAGAGATGGCTTACTGAGTGATGTGTTGGCATGATGCAGCAGAAAAGCATAACAATGGACTTTGACAAGGATTTTTGTCAAGGTCATGCTAAATACTTTGCACCCTGGCAGCTCTTCATGTACCATGCCTATCTGGTAAAATGCAAATGTCAAAGACATAACTGCAGCCAAAGACTCACAAAGAAACCACACCAAATCTAGGTGAAAAAAGTAGTGCTTGCTACAGGTAGGAAGAGTAAGTACTGAAACAAACTATCCTGGAAAATGGTGGACACCCCATTTTTTACCATTGATAAACTGGGGCTGAATGCATTGCTGGAGAACACACATTAAAAATATTTGTAACTGGCAGAGTACACACGTGGATCTCCCTGCCTGATTGCATAGGCAACAGAAAAAGGCATTGCAGCCTCTTCTTTCCTTGAAGTGTATGGAGGAAAGAAAAAGTTAATAATTGAGAGTCACAGAAATGATCTTACTGCTGGTTCTGCCCCTCTTAAGTCAAATGATTTTCATTTACGTCACCATATTTCATCAGGCATTATGTGCCTGTCTGTGTTCTTGGAAATTTAGTACTGATTGATGATCATTTCGCTGTTAGCAAATATTAATTTTAAATTTAGGAAATTAACATTTGGTTAGTGGATATTTAAAAGGAAATCAAGTCTTTCAGAAATAGTGTTTACCTTGAATTAAAGAGGAGGCCTGTTGTTTTCATTTCTGTGCAAAGCTCATTTAATTTAGTTAAATACTCATTTCACTGCAGCACAGAGACACCACAGCAAAACCTACTCAGGAAAGAGATGGTATTAGGGCTTTTTTCCTTAATCAGGCTTCATTTTCTAAAGTCTTCACCTCTTAATAGATGTAAAATTAATTAGATCACTTTATTAACCTTCAAGGAAGGAGCTGGCAACTCTTTCCATAAAGAAACCATGTGTTCATGGTACTAAAACCCCTTTAAAAGCTGTATCTCCCACATCAAAGTAGAAGCAACAGTTAGACAAATCTCTGTGGAAAATGGCATGGAAAGATGCAATAAACACATATACTTCCAATTTTTCCATTTACCTGATGTTATTTAGAATGACTGTTGTTATCTATTTCTGTTCCTCAAACATTTAACCTGTGCAATTAAAATAGTCATAGGATGCACCTTCAAAAATATTTTGCAAATCTGTGTATAAACACTGATAAATGAGCTGAGCAACATCACTATGATACTGCTCTTCAACTAACACTTGAAAGGAACAAATGCCAAGCAATGCAAATCCAGCCATATCTAAGAAAAATTGAAAGATCAATTTTTTCTCATCAGTCCATCTCAAAGAAGAGATCCAAAACTACACTGACTGGTCCCAAGATGTCTGGCACAAATCACCATGCAAAGCAGTTTTTCCCCTGAATCCCCATGAGCAACTTTGTCACAGAAACAATCCCTTTGCAGTATTTTCTTTATGGCTGGACTGTGAAGAGTTGGGGCCATTTCTCCAGTCAAGGGGGTTCAAGTTTTTCCACTTCATCTTTTGACATGATTTTTCCCTTCCCCAGTAGTTGTCCCTGAGAGTGTCTTTACCTGAAAAATGACCTGTTGCCTGGGGGGAGGGTAGATTCTTCTGCCTGACTTGAACCTTTCAGGATTCCAAAGGGACTCTCCTGGCTTCACCTAAATTTTCTGAAGGTTGTCTGGAGAACTATCAAATCTATAGGAAAAGGACTTCAAAAATGAAACCAGACAATCTAATGCTACAACAATTATTTCACCACCAGAAATTATCTATCAGTCATTCAGTCATACATGTTTTTTGACTATTGTCAGAAAGGGTTTTTTTAGTTTTAGGTGCTGATGCAGCATATAAATATCATTGTGAATCAAGTGTATTAGAGAAATTAGAGCACACAGCGTACTAGTCAGTCTGGAATGAGTGTACTGGTCCCAGGTCAAACACACAGTCCCTAAAAGCATAACTGTGTATGCACAGAAGTCAGCAAAGCTTCAGATCAGTATTCAGAAGAACATGAGCCTGTATTTAACCATAATGATAGCTTGTTATAAAGCGTTGCCATGACTAAATTTGATACATCACTTTCAAGTTAAAAAGTATCAAGTTCTTTCAACAAAGGAATTCCTGAGGCTTTTAATCCCACGGATCTTGCAATGCTATATTTTTCCTTGTCGTGGCAGCTCCAGCTTCTCTGCCTGTGATGAACCTTTGCCTGTCCCAGTGTCACCCATCTCGCCCCAGAACCCCTCACTACCCAGACCCTCGGAGCCCGGTGCTGGAGCTGGTTCCCAGCTGTGCTGTGCTGAGTTGCTGAGCAGCACTCACAGGCTGGCTGGCCAGCAGCAGGACAAACACAGCAAGCAATTTGCAGGTTTTTCTCCCAGGGAAGGTTTTCCTTACTCAGCTGCAATAGTAACTATATTTAAGTAACCCAATAACAAAAGGTCTGTTCAGCTGAGAAAACGTAATTATCATTGAACAGGAGAGTAAAACATTGTTCTCATGGAACAGCGGTACACAGATACACAGGCAGAATGATTGAATAGCCTTTATTGCCTTGGAAAACCTGCAGAAAGATTCTGTGTTAATGAAACCCACACAAAGGAACTATATATTCACCATCTTACACTTTCAAAGAGAAGCTTAGCAGCAGGGGCTTTTCCTGACTTGTTTTTGTCCATTTGTAGAGGAATGGAAAAATAGGCAAAAATCACCAATAAAAACCAAGGCTGCTATTTCATACAACAGCTGACTGTGCTGCCAATCCCACATGCCAGATGCTATACTGCCATGAACAAATCTGGTGCTGACATAAATATTGTCCATACTTGTAAATTGAAATTATTTTTGGATGCAAGACATATGCACTTTTTTTTTAATCAAGAAGGCTTAGTTAGACATACAAGCTTGAAACAAGATGTTACTGTTAATCAAAATATTGTTCTAGATTTTCAAGCATTCTTAATTAATTTGTATAACAGGGAGAGGGACAAAACTTGCTTTTTCTCCTTTTTTTTTTTTTTTTTCCTTTTTGCAATGCTCTTAAAAATATCTTACCTAACTTCTTGTATTATATGAGGTGCCTTGGAGGATGTAAGGATAAATTGTAAAGTTTGTGTCCCTGAGAACCTTGAGTTCTGCCAAGTTAAATCTTCAGGCTGAGTGGGGTGTCCATTAGGAGCAGGTGGTGGCTCATGCAGAATTAGGCTTATCTGAATAAAAGCTTATCTGAATAAAATTTTCCAGTAAGATCTCCTTCTCATTAGATTAGAAACAGGTAAACTGGGGAAAAGGACAGAAGAAAAAGTACATTTCTGGATACAGCAAAAATGAGGGGAATACAGCAGACATCTCTGTAACTCCAGAACAATGCTGCAGGCTACTTGTACACCTCATTTTCTACAAGTCTCATAGAAAGCCTCTGTCAGAAAGCTCACAAAAAGCTGACATCCACTGCCAATATTTACACTGAAATCAACAATTTACCCAGTGTTACTAGGCAGCATTGAGTGATTCAGAGGTTTTCCACTCAGGAGACAGCTTGTCAATTATATCTGCCTGAGAAAGAGGCTCAAAGCTTTCTCAGCTTGGACAAGCTGAAGTGGAGCATGGGAAAGGGTTGCTCTGAGGGGCTGGAACTAGGTAAGACCCTGAGAAATTCACTCTGACTTCACAGCTGGATCTGCTTTTAGCAGGGAGGTTGCACCAGATGATCTCCAAAAGTTCCTTCCCATCTAAAACTCTTCTACTATTACCTGTTTGTTAATAAATCTTGGGTTTTAGTAGAGTTTCAGACTGCCACTAGTTGATCACACAATGTCAACTGGAAATAAGCTTGCCTGTGTTTACCTTAGTTCATAAACCTTCTCTGTGCAGTTAACCTACTGCCTATTATTTTTTCCATTATTATTTTGCTCTCATGCCCACCTCTAAGCACTTCTCTTCCCTAATGTCACAGAAGGATCTCCCATCTCCCCATCTCCCAGCTGTTCTGTCCCCAGCAAAGATACTTACAAAAAAAAAAAAAAA